>VMDO01012980.1:0-40840 GCA_007922755.1 Pedetes capensis | reverse complement strand
GGATTCATTAATTATCAAAATAAGAAACACTGGCAGTTAAAGGATTTGTTTGATTGCTCATTTAAGGGGCTTCATAATACTCCAAAACTGAATATAAAAAAGTGTATCTATAATGGCATAAGACAACACTTGAGTGACAAGATTGTTACTGTTGGAGCTTTTGATTATGCCATGTGCTTTTGATTATGCTTTTGATTATGTGATTACAGCCCACATCAGCTGTAGGCTGGGGGCTAGCCAGTTGAGTTGGGCACTGTTCCACACTTTTTGAGGACCCAGGTTCAATCCCTAGCACCACAAAAAGATGAGAGGAAGGTGTGGCAGTCCACTCCCAAAGATCAATCCTGAAACAATAAGCTATTGAAAACCCTATGTGGGTCACTATGAGTTGGACCAACTCCATGGCACCAAACAACAACAACATAGCCAATGTGGCCAGCTTGTTGTTGTTGTTGTTGTTAGGTGCCATCGAGTCGGTATCCGACTCATAGCGACCCTCATAGGGTTTTCAATGGCTGTTTCGGGATTGCCATGGGAGTGGATTGGCAAGTCCTTCTCCCATTTTTGTGGTGCTGGGAATTGAACTCGAGACCTGAGAGACTGCAGTGCAGTGCTCTACCAACTGAGCTAAATCCCAGCCCCAATGTGGCCAGCTAGGTATGTACTATTTAGATGGAATGCCCATAGTCAAATCCCAATACTCCTTGGTAATGAAATAGGTACAAGACACACTCCGGAAAAATTACACATTATATACAAAACAAAGATAAATGTTCCAAACTACAGTCAAAGAGAGCATTGTGAAGAGAAGAAACCACTCCAAACTATGAAATTAGGAATCATGGCTCAGCTGTGTGACCTTGAGTAATCTCTTTCCCTTTTCTGGACCTCAGTTGCCACCTTCCTCAATTTTTTCATCAATTTTTCCTGTTTATCCAGTTGTCCAGCACCTTTCCCCATTGGCATGAACCAGCACATTTGTCAAAATCAATTGGTCATAAAATGTGGGACTCTTCTAGGCTCTGTTCTATTTGATCACCTAGATTACATCATTATAATGTCTTCATCACCACAGTTTAAAGTCTTGAAGTTAAGCAATGTAAATCCTCCAAATTTATATTAGATAAGATCATTTTGACTATTTTAGCCTCTGTGCATTTCAATAAAAATCTTAGAATGAGCTTGTCAATTTCTGCCCCCCAAATGTTATATTTTGATTGGACTTGTATTGCCTCTAAAGATTGCATGCCTCAATAATATTCAGGCTCCCAATCAATGGCCAGCAATATTTTATTCTTTTTAGTAAAGAAAGTTTGACCACCTTTGGTTAAATTGTTTCTAAGAATTTTAAGGTTTTATGTCACTGAAAATTATTTTTAAGATTTGGTTAAATTTGTAGCTGTTCTATTGTTTGCATACTTCTGCATTCACGCATTTCCCCCATCTGGAAATCTCTTTTCCAAACTTCCACATAACCAAATTTGCCAATTCTCCAGGCAATAGCTCCTCCATCCATCCTCCCAAGGGGAAGTAATTGCTCCCACCTCCAAAATTCTACGGCCCCACCCTTCCCTATAACACCTCGATCTTTATTAAATGCACATGGTCTTGCCTCTAATAGAAATAAATTATTTGAGGGCAAAATCTCTGCCTTATTTTTCTGTCTAGGAATCTAGGACATAGTGGACATAGAATAAATCTTAAGTGGAAGCAAAATTTTCCTCTCCTTACCTACAGTGTATGTACATATCTGTCCTAGATTTGAGCATGGATTTTCCACTCCTGGGTTTTACCAAATCAACAGTCTTCATTTCACCACAAGCCCTTCATTCTCAATATTGGACATCCTAATCTTGACATCCTAATCTTGCTGTTACCGGACTATATAAATCCCGTCTTGGGTAGACTACAGAGCCTACATTTAACTGCATTGCTAGTTGTATGTCAACAACACATTAGTAAAACTACATTTTCCATAAATTTTAATATATTTCAATGTTTACTTATGATACTTATACATAGCTTGGGCCATATTTTATTAGGTCAGAAGTATTTACCCTCTGGTTTTCTTTAACTTAATGTACTACATAATCAAATTGGCTGGGGTTAATGGTGTTTCAAAGTACTGCGCTGGCCTGAAACTCAGGGAGGCAGCAAGATGACTGGTAATGCAAACCACATTGCAGGAAATTGCTGCTGAGTCCTGGCATCTGTCTGCCAAGTGTGAAGTGCCCATTACAGGTCACAGGGAATGGAAACTGCTTTTCAAATCTCAGTGTACCTTCCTATGAGATGGATGCTGGAATTATTGTGTCTTCTTCTAACTGTTATTCCCTTGAGGACATAGTTGAAGGATATTTAAAGTAATTCAGTTTTGAAGTGGGTTCTTAGCCAGGAAACTTGATTTGGTACTGAGAGTCACTACCTAGAGACTGCCTCTGAGATGATCCTTACCTGTCCTCTACACTATGAGGTCTTAGGAGGCTGATTCAGTATGCCACAGTATCTTTCCTCCCTGTCCTTGATGTCCATGATCTGGAAACGTGACTGTATCTTCCAAACATCTATAATCTGGATCCAGGAAGTCCCTAGACTACAGTGGCCTGATCTATATGAACAGCTGCAGTGACAATCACAGACCATCTGAGTTCCCTTAACAGTTTTGGCACCAACCACCTGTCACATCTTGAAATAGTTAAACTTTTTGTCAAACTGGTTTGCATTCTAAAAGAATTCCTATACTATAAACACCTCTTAGAGAGATATGGATATAGGGACAGTACACTGTACTAGCCAAACATATTTGATCACAGATGTTTTTGCATTAAATGTTGCATGAGATAACTGTTCCTTGGGATCCTGGCTTTGGAAACACCAACTTATCCAGTTGCGATAGTCAAACAATATGCCTGACATCTCAGTAACACAACATAAGTCATAATATTAACATTCATAAAGCAGATGAATATTCATAAAGCAAGGTTGGACCACAAAGGGCTCAGGTATCCACAAATTCAAAGATCTGGTTATTGATTTTTTTTTTTTTTTTTTTTTTGGTTTGTAGAACAAAGAGGTCCCCAGGTGTCTGACGTTTGTTATGCTGTGGGGGCTTATGTGTTGTTGTGATGCTGAAAGCTATGCTGCTGATATCTCAGATACTAGCAGGGCCACCCATGGTGGACAAGTTTCAGCTGAGTTTCCAGATCAAGACAGACTAGAGAGAAGGACCTTGCAGCCCACTACCAAAACAATTAGCCACTGAAAACGCTATGAATAGCAGAGAAGCACTGTCAAATACAGTGCCAGAAAATGAGCTCCCCAGGCTGGAAGGCATTCAAGGAATGACTGGGAAAGAGCTGCCTCCTCAGATTAGAATTGACCTTAGCGACAGGAAGAAGTAAAGCTCTTGGGACTTCCTTTTGATAATGTGGCACAACTCAGAATGAGAAGAAATATAGTGGCGGTAACAATGGGCTCAAATATGAAAAGATCATGTGCATGACACATGACATCGGGTAGTGCTTCATTATGTTGTACTTAAGGTTGCTATGCATCAGATCCAACTCAATGGCACCTAACAACAACATCAGAGCAAAGTTTCTGTGAAAGTGGATTACTACCAGTAGAAGCAAGCAGAAGGAAGAACAGGACTTTGTCAAATCCTATTTGAATGAAAGATAATATGGCCATTGATGTACAGGACAATAACACAGAAGGATTTAGACAAGCAAAAATTAACTCATCCTCTCTTGACAAGTTGCATAGAGGACAATTACCAAGATTATACTTCTTTAGGTAGACAGAATGCCACAGCAGATGGAACATAAACTTGACATTCAGACAGACTGAGGTTAAAGCTGAGCTCTGCTGTTTGCTATAGAAGTGTTAGGGAAGTATGACTGTGTGTCAGGCAAGTATAAAGGCAGAGCTCAAGACAAAGGCATTACCCACACCAAGACCTAAAGGATTTTTACAGTTTAGCCAAGAAAAGAAAAAGAGGGGAAATTCTAAGCAAGGGGAATAATACACTTGACAACCTGGAAGCAAGAACAAGCATAACATATTGGAAACCCTGAGAGTAGCTTCATCTGTCAGGAGTAGAGATAATGGAAGGCAACAGGAACAAATGAGCCTGGAGACATAACCAAATCTAGGAAGACAAGACTTTCTCCTTTAAATTAAGTTAAGCTTGGCCTAAACCTGTCTCTATACTTGGGTGATAAAGTTTGGTCCAAAGTGACCTCCATACTTAGGGAACCTGTAATCGTTTGAATGTCTCCCAAAGGTCACATACTTGAATGCTTTGTCCCAGCTGGCAGCACTGTTTTGAGAGGCTTTGGAACTTTAGGAGATGGGAATTAGCTGGTAGAAATAGGTCACTTGGGTGGGCTTTGCAGATTACCCAGACCACATTCTAGTGAAGCTCTCTCTTCTCTGTCTGCCATGATGTGAATTCCTCTGCCACATGTCCTGCTGCTATGCTTCCCCACAACTACGGACTGAAGTCATTCTGAACTGAGTGTTAAATAAATCTTTCCTTCCATAAGTTGTTTCTGTCAGGTATTTTGTCACAGCAATGAGAAAAGTAACCAATACAGTACCCTAGCTTGACATATAAACAAATTGTAACCTAACTAAAAGTATATCCTTGTAACCACATAACTGAGTCTCAGCCAGTCATAGCAGAAACTCCAGCCAATCAGAAGTTGAAAGCTATCAAAACATGACCATTTAAGGCAAATGCTGACTGCAGCTAATCAGGTTGTTTCCCTCTCTCTCTCTCTTTTCTCTGACTATAAATATAGTCTGCACATGTAGTACTTTGGGGCATTTTGAACTAAGTTAGTTGTGCTGCCAAGTTCTAGAAACTTTTCCTTTCCCCAATGAACTTTATTAAATTTAACTCAGCTCAGATTTTCTTTAACAATCCAAAGGGAAAAGCTTCCAGGAGAGGGAAATGGTATCAGTAGGACACAATGAAAGAAAGAAATGACTAGCTTCTCTATGTGGGTCATAGATAGGAGGAAAAGGTGAAGGAAAATTCAAATTGTGCATTTCTCTAGATGAGGCAATCCAGTGAATGAAAGCAAAAGATGGAATGCAGATGAAGAGTCTAAAAGGGAAAGATACAAAACAAGTCCAATATCCCGATCAGATTCCCAAGTAACAGCTGCTGGTGGTAGTGGTAGCAGAAAGAACTAACAGCAAAACAAATCTTTTTCAGCCCATGTAATCATCAGCAGCTCGTTAATAACTCTAAGAAGAAAAATGCTTGGCTCAATATTTTATTGAGTATCATTGAAACTAAGTAATTTTAGTAGTGGGGGTCAGGTTGGAATCCTTCTAAGAGACCCCTAGTCTATGCATCTGGAAATTATTTGTAGCATTAAGGACTATTTTAGAAGCCAAATGTCTGCTTTGCCTATTTAGCACGAGAGAGTCTATGAGCCTGGAAAAGTTTAGTTTCCCCAGCCAGTTGTTGCAATACCCAAAGGGTGAAAGTCACTGGAGGTAAAAGAAAAATTTCAGGCTCTGTTAGGCCTAGTAATAGTGTGATGAGAGTTCGGAGATATTCCAAACAGAGCATTGTAGTGGGCCTGACAGGGACTGTGGTTTCTGTGGGGTGCTGGTTTTAAGAGAAATAGAATCTCTGAAAGCCTTTGGCATTGTTTTTCCTTTATGTGGCTATTTTAACAGTTTTACGGTTGAGAGTTCAGATGGCCCTCCTTCTTCTTGAGAAGAAATCCCTGCTTCTGTTGTTCAATGAGCAAATACATTTGAAAAATTAGAAAGAATGTTAGTCTGGCTCACTTCCCACTACTTACTTTGCATGACTGTTTTGGAATTAGATGGAATCAAGCTAAATATATGTGGTCCAGACTTAAGCAAAGTCCCTAATCAATTTCTGAAATATATGGGTTCTCTCTATTCTGTTGCCCATAATCCTGCTATATGCTATGGCTTTTGATGTCCTTGAAGTTCAGTTATGTTTCTTATTTATCTCACTCAGGGCCCTGAGGTGCCCCCAGGATTTTTAAGATGTGGGCTGCTTTTATCACCATGCCTTTATCATGGAGTCACACCCAGGCACCACTCCGGAGCTGGTTCCGAGCACTTCCTTTCTCTCCACAGCTGCCATCCACGTTGCCTCCGGCCAAAGTCACATCAAATTACACATCCTAAATAGAAAGAAAACAAGTCGGTCCCGAGGCTGCATATCCTCAGCAAAGATGCATGGCTGTAGTTAGCAGGCATCTAGTAGGCATCAAGGCACACGGAAGAAAACATTATGCACCACTTTGGCAAGTTATTGGAATACATACATGTACACTTCATTGCTTTGTGGAAGAATTAGATGCAATAGCCTAATTGGAATGCAATGTTTAATAACATTAATATTTTGAGATCCATAGAATAACCTTTTTCTGGTGATTTTAGAGATCTCTTCTCACCACCTGTGCCCATACATGGTGTCTGCACTGCATCTAGTAATCAGAATCACAAAAAGAGATTCTAATTGTAGGATATGAGAACATGCAGCTATTTCTAATGCCTCAGCAGTAAACCTCAATGAAACAATCAACGCTTTAGTAATTCTTGTTCCCTGAAAAACGTGACACTGGCAATAAATCTACAGGCTAAGGCCAGATCTACATTAGCAGAATGAAATAGAGAATTAAAGCAATTATCTAAATAATTTATCATGCACCCAGGGTAGGTAGCTGAATTACTTAATATTTCAAGGGGAAATGCATTTTTTGGAAAAAGGCTTTTGAAAACTCTCTCTTGGCTCATTGCATGTAGAACAGGAAAATCACTATAATGATGAAGTCCATGTATAAATGGAAGGTACCCCCTGTGGGAGGTTTGCTTTGAAAGTGAAAACCTGTTCGAAAGTGTTACTGTGGTTTAGAATTTTTGGCATTTGGCTGAAAAGAGTGAAGAACTGAGAAGGAACAAGCAATGATTCAGCTGCTAGAGATTCAGTCCTACCCACCATTCTTTCTGAGGCTATTTCTACAACCTGAAAGCTCAAAGAAACTTCTAGTGCACTCTCCCTCCCTGCACTCATCTCCAGGTGAGGCTATTCTGCTTGTGGCAGATGCAGGGGATTTTGAACATTTTAAATGTTCAAAATGAAAGTGAGGGATTTCTCCATTTCTTTAGATGCAAAACAAGTCTAAGAAGGAACATTTTTATTGACCTAATTTTGGTTACTCTGTTCCTGCAGTCTTGTTCCATAAGATTATTGATAACCAAAGTGACCATAAGGATGCAGGGAAGGGAGAAGGAAATCTGTGACTAAAAGTGTAATCCAGACCATGGACAAGCAGCACCAGCATCACCTGGCAGCATGTTAGAAATGCAGAGTCTCAGGCCCCATCCAGACCTGCTATCAGAGTCTGAACCGGCTCCCTGGTCTAGGAGAAAAAGGGGGAAAGTTTTAGCCAACTAGCAAAGGTAGGAGAGAAGAATGAATTCTGTAGGTCCAGGGAAAATTGCAGGCTGGGGTTTAGCTCAGCTGCTAGAGTGCTGCTCTGTGCTCTCTGAGGCCCTGGGTTCAATCCCCAGCACTGCAAAAATAGTAGAAGGACCTGGCAGCCCACTCCTGAAGCAATCCTGAAACAATCAGCATTGAAAAATCCTATGAATAGCAAAAAAGTACTGACATAGTGCTAGGCATGGCACAGTGTTGGGGAATGTTTCATTCGGTTGTACATAGGTTCACTACGAGTTGGACCTGACTCAACAGCACTTAACAACAGCAATATGGAAGAATGCAGAGTCTCTGTGAGACTAAGAGAAAGGAATGCAAATAAAGCATGTACTTGAATTGTGACCCTGGGACCCTTATACTTCCAGCTGTGTGTCAGCACCTCTGGGCCACAAGTGTTAATTACCACCATAAAGCGTTCGGAGACATGGTTATGGATCTATCACCTTAAAAGGAATACCCAGATCTCTATTCACGGCTTCCCCAGAGACATATTCCTGTCCCCCAAAGACAGGCATTCTGTACAGAGGACAGCAATTCCCTTTGGTATTCTCTAGAAGCTGGAGTACATGGGCTAGTGATAAATTGAAGATAGATGAAAATGTCTCACTTTAACATTTTCTTCCCCTAAGCTGAGCATGCTGGGATTTAGCTCAGTTGGTAGAGCGCTGCACTGCAGTCTCTGAGGTCCCGAGTTCAATTCCCAGCACCACAAAAATGGGAGAAGGACCTGGCAATCCACTCCCATGGCAATCCCGAAACAGTCAGCCATTGAAAACCCTAGGAGGGTCTCTATGAGTCGGATACCGACTCGATGGCATCTAACAACAACAAAAAAGCTGAGCATGATGAAAACATGCCGTTCCCACAGTACCTACAGAGCTGGCTTTTATTTGAACATGTTATTGCTGTCATTAATTTAATTATTTTATTGACTAATTTTGCAGGGTTTGAATCCTAAGGCTATACTTTTTTTTTTTTTTTTGTAAGTTGAAAGCTCACTTCAGGATGAATGCACAGATTCCACATGTGCCTGAAACCCATTTCCTCTTGTTTTGTCCTCAGAAGATGGAAAGCAGATGGCTGGCTTCTTTCACATTAACTTGAAGGGCATGACAAAGTCAGATGAATATCCTCATTTCCAGGCTGCGGAACCCCAGAGCCATCCTTTCTTCTCAGTAGCATCAACAATAATCATTGAGCATGAGCTTTTGTGGAGCCCCATGTTTTACATTCATTGCATCATAATTCCATGATAGACGCAAATCCCCAACAGGTTCTAGTCTCCACTCCAAAGGGCTTCATATTGAATTTCTCTCAACCTCAATTTACCCACCCATAAAAAGGTGGCAAGATTTTCTACACTGGCTGCATACAGGAGTTGATTTGAGGATTCACTAAAAGCATCTATGTGGGAGCCATCCCCAAAGGAAGGGCTTTGTATTCCCGGGGAGCTTTTGCTTTCATCTCAACTTCTTTGTGGCCTCCATAGAAATGTGGGGTTGAGGGATGAGAAGTTGGGCTGTTACCTATGCTTAAAAGCAAGATGTCTGCTGGAGCAACTTCCTGCTGCTGTATCCAGCCACTGCACTAACACAGACCCCACTGAGCCACAACTATCAATTGCCACTTCCTCATCTGCTGTTTATACAGAGCCAGCCACTCAGTCTCCTTCACATTCTCTCGCTCATTATTATGCTTGTCAAACTTTATATTTAATCCCAATCCTGTCTTTCACACTATTGTTGTTGTTGTTAGGTGTCGTCAAGTCAGTATCCGACTCATAGCGACCCTCATAGGGTTTTCAATGGCTGACTGTTTTGGGATTGCCTTGGAAGTGGATTTCCAGGTCCTTCTCCCATTTTTGTGGTGCTGGGAATCGAACTTGGGACCTCAGAGACTGCAGCGCAGCGCTCTACCAAATGAGCTAAACCCCAACCCTTCACACTATTAGCTGCACATTATTCAATGGGAGCTGTCAGCAAGGTATCTCCAGAGCCTAACAGGGTCATACCATCCCTATGCCCTCAGATACTTCTTCAGTCATCAACAGCATGAGAGTTTAATTTATTCAAATATTGACTGTTTGGTGGGGTCTATCTGTACTTTAACATACCTAATCCATACTAAAAATGCTCTTGAATAAAATTCTAAATACCAGATAATAGTCTGTTGTTATTGTTGTTGTTGTTGTTGTTTGTTGTTGTTGTTGTTGTTGTTAGGTGCCATCGAGTCGGTATCTGATTCATAGTGACCCTTGTAGGGTTTTCTTTGTTGTTAGGTGCCATCAAGTTGGGTCCAACCTATAGTGACCCTACGTACAAGAGAATGAAACACTCCTGGACACTGTGCCATGCCCAGCATTATGTCAGTACTTCTCTGTTATTCATACATTTTCATTGGTTGATTGTTTCGGGATTGCTTCAGGAGTTGGCTGCCAGGTCCTTCTCCCATTTTTGCAGTGCTGGGGACTGAACCCAGGGCCTCAGAGAGCACAGAGCAGCATTCTACCAACTGAGCTAAACCCCAGCCCCAGTAATTGTCTGGTGGCCTAAAACTCAGGCTCTATATAATGTTTATTAAATAGCACCTTTTCTCCATTGGACCCTTCACTGGATGTTTTACCTATAATAGATTATTTAATCCTTGCAGTAGTTTTAAGAGATAAATATCCATATCCTAATTCTATAATTAAGGAAATAGAGGCTCAAGGAGGCAAAAGGATTTGCCCAAGAGTCATAGAGCTCCATAGAAAAACTGAAGTTCAAAACTAGAATTCCCACTTCCACCGCCAGATGTCTTTCCACAATACCACAGTTACCATCAGGCTGCGGGTTTAGCTCATTGGTAAAATGCTTGCTCCACAGGCCCTCAGGGCCTCAGTTCAATCCTCAGATCCACAAAAATGGGAGAAGGACCGGTCAGCCCACTCTCAAGCATAGAAGAGTTTCATTCTGTTGTACACAGGGTCGCTGTGAATCGGATCTGACTGGATAGTACCTAACAACAGTTACCATCAAGAGCAATGTGAAAGAAACATTTGTAGAACTCTGTAGGGCAAGCCCTGCCTTTAATATATCTTGGAGCTTTGCAGAAGTGTCTTAAGATGCTTAAGGAGGAATATCTATTTTCCTGTTACTACTTACTTCACAATGGTGCAAAACACATGAAGTACTGACTGCTCCACTTCATAGTACTCATTGAAAATGACTAAGTATTATTTCATATTTGGCAGGACTAGCACATTTTGTCAGCCTGAAAGAATTTTTGGCCAACAGGTTTTGTTCGGATCCACAGTTGTTAACTATTACAGATGTTTGTAAAGAAAAACATTCAATTGGGCTGACTGAAATACTTAACTGATGGCGAGAGTCAACAGAAACTGAGAATCTCCAATTTCTACAGTGACATGAGTGCCCAAAAGTGAAGAACTTCATTTTTATTTCATCCCTTTCTGTTCTAGCAATGAGGTCTGTGTACTATAGCATTCTGTAGTTTTAGACTCTGCACTCTGTTGGAGGATTTATCACTTACAAGAGAAATCTAAGTCAATTGTATAATTTAGAAATTTCATCCAACTATCAACAACCACCCCCATGTGTCTGTCAGCTTGTCATGCTATGCGGGTTTGCATGTTGCTGTGATACTGAAAGCTATGCCACTGGTATCTCAGATACCAGCAGAGCTACCCATGGTGGACAGGTTTCAGCTGAGTTTCCAGACTAAGACAGAGTAGAGAGAAGGACATGGCAGCTGACTCCTAAAACAACTGGCCATTGAAAATGCTATAAGTAACAAAGAAGCACTGTCAACCATAGTGCCAGAAAATGAGCATCCCCCCCCACCACCACCACCCAAACTGGAAGGCACTCAAGAAATGCCTGGGGAAGAGTTGCCTCCTCAAAATAGAGTTGACCTTAAAAACAGGTATAGAATAAAGCCCTGGGACCTACTTTTGGTGATGTGGCACAACTCAAAATGAGAAGAAACATAATGGCTGCAACAATGGGCTCAAACATAAAAAGATCATGTGCATGGCACAGTGCTGGGGAGTGTTTTATCTTGTAGTTAAGATCTCTATGAGTTGGATATGACTGGATGGCACCTAACAATAACATTGAAGACCAAGACAAGAAATACCAGTTACTTCTTTTACTTCTTCTTCACATAAAAGAAATCTGTAGATGGGCTGTTTAGGGCCATGTCATCAACAATTCATGCTTCTTCTGTCTGCCTTTGCATCTGGCTTCCATTATAAATACGGTTTATTTCATGATGGCCACTCAAACTCCAATCAGTATTTCCACATTTTGTGTAGGAAGCAGGAGGAAATCCTTCTAGCTTCAAGAGAAACCAAGAGTATATCTTTTAGTTCCCAACTAGGTTTCTTGCTCAGGGAGAAAGAATGAATGGATAATGAATAGTTGACTAAGAATCTCTGCCAGTTACCAAGAATTAAAAGACTTAGAGTCCACTTGGAACCTTCTATGAGTGAATTACAATCACAGATTCATAAGCTTTTAAAGCTTAAAAGGATACAAGATCAACTAGTCCAATATCTGCATTGTAAAGCTGAAGAAACTAGGGACCAGAAAAGCCATTGGATTGGCCAAGATAGAAAAGCACATGAGCGTTAGAGTTTGGAATAGAAATGGAGCCTCTGCAATCACAAGCTGCAGTGGTTTTGACTACGCCACGCTCCCTCACAAAGCTGGCTTTGCGATTGTGATGCACCCTTTTGCTAGAATTTTAGGATATCTATACAGGACACTCCTTTCTTCCCTTCCCTATTGAGAAATAAGAGGAACACTAACAGATTGAGGTCAAACCCTAGCTTTATTATTCATAAAGGTGACTGGGCAGAGTTGTTACAGAGTAGCTGCCGAATAGACTTCCCTTTGTCCTTCAATGAGTCTCAATGTATCACTGGGTCTGGTGGCCTTAACGCCTCAGGTCTCTACCCCATGGCAGGGGGTAGAATAATAGTGGGAAGATGGTCCAAGGGGGGAACACTAGAATTCATGCCCCTGAAAAAAAAAAAAGGACCTTGAAAGGAATCATGCCCAACCCAGCCTTTCTCCCATAGACGTCAGTCTTTAACGCTGAAAGGTACACAGGAGGCAAAAAAGATCTAAGTGGTTATCTCCAGCGTTTCTCCAAATGGAACTTCCTCCACCAGGGACCAGGGAAAAGGACATCAGCATCATACCTACAATATGTTTAGTTTTTATCCTTCATGCTTTGCCCCACAGTCTGCTACATGGAGAGTTGAGAGTGGCCTCACTGACTTACTACAAGATTTGACACCGTGTGGGATCACTAAGGACTGTAGAAAGTAAGATAGAATAAGGTTAGGTGGCTTGCTCAGTCACACAGCAAACTGGGTCCAAAACTAAAACCAGGCTGCTAGTGTTCTGGATCCACCCCCCTGGATCCTTTCTCTTCATGTGGCTCCCTCCCTGTAGATCTTCCTGGTCTGACAAAGCAACAAGAGATTACTGGAGCACTCAATACCTCCAGGGACTGTTGCTGAATTTCATCAATGTCCTTGGCAGTAACAAAAGTCTGTGAAGGTAAGAGACATTTGAGCCTAATGAAACTGGCTGGAAAGTAAACTCAACAAATCAAGAAATATTTTTAAGGATCTTTTAGGTGCAGGGATAAAGTGGGGGAATCTGTCACAGCCTAGAGGGGTAAACTGCCAAGGAGGAAGACCAGCAGGCTTTAATTTGAGAGATATATGCACAGGATGTGAAGACAGGGAGGGGATGGCTTTCCAAGCAGGAAGCATGCCGAGGTGGAAGAACACACCTCTTTCTGATCACTCCAAGTTGCTTAGAATGGCTGGATCATAAAGTGTCAGTGAGGGTGATGGAATGAACACAAGGAAAAGAACTTTCCCAAGGTCACAGTGCAGGCTGATGTTGCACCTACACTAGACAAAACATGAAGTGCCACTACAGGTGTCCCCGGAGGCATTGGCCACCTGGGTAAGATTAAACCTAAACTAGACAGTGGTGCACACCTGTAATCCCAGTGACTCTGGAGGCAGAGGCAGGAGGATCGCAAGTTCAAGACCAGAGGCAGCCTGCGTAACTTAGCGAGAATTTGTCTCAAGATAAAATATCACAAAGAGGGTGCTGGGAGTGCAGCTCAGTGATAGCACTTGTAAAGCATGTGTGAGGCCCTGGGTTCAACTCCCCAGGACCACACACACACACACACACACACACACTAAACCTAGAAGACATCCATTTGAAAATTATTCTCCTTGAATCTTGTTCAAATGTTCTAATAGATGTACTAAAATATTAACACCATCATGGACATAGACACATGGATTGGATTGTTGTTGTTGTTGTTGTTAGGTGCCATGGAGTAGGGTCTGACTCACAGTGGCCCTATGTACCACAGCATGAAACACTCCCCGACACTGTGCCATGCCCAGCACTATGGCAGTACTTCTCAGCTATTCATGGGGTTTTCCAAGGCTGATTATTTTTGGGGTTGTTTCAGGAGTGAGATGCCAGATCCTTCTCCAGTTTTTGCAGTGCTGGGATTTGAACCCAGGGCCTCAGAGAGTACAGAGCAGCATCCTACCAACTGAGCTAAACCCAAGCTCATTGACTGGGTTGGTTCCTACCAAATCAGTTCATTTTATGTAGAGGATGTATAGGCTGAGGAATGGAGCTGCTGTGCTTCCTTCATAGACACTTCTGTTGAGATTTAAATCTTGAACTCTGTTCATAGGTCTAAAAACTCCTTTCTAAAGTAGGCCCACTAGAGTCTGAATAAAAGTGAAATAGACTTGGTGCATCTAAGTGCAGGTAATGAAAGAGGTTGAATTGGAATAAGTGCTTTTCTCTCAGTCACTATTCCAGGTTCAAAGTCCTCATAACGGCCACGTTCAGTCTTTCATAAAATTTGAAGCTACTACTTATTTTGTATCATCTAGAACCTCACAGAAGCAGCAGGTGTCTTAGTACCTGCCCTCTCCTCCCCACCCGTCCTTAGCATCTCTGGAAACTCCTGCTGACCAACTACCACTCCATGGATAACAGTAAAAGCCCCTGACCTCCATGCAGGTTGGAGAGCACTTGAAGTCCCAAGGAGTAGACAGGGCCCCTCAACTGAATGGGCCTCTCAGCCCCTCACCCCAAGATGAGTTGGTGAATGTGGAGCCACAATGGCTCCCTCCCCAGACATCAAGTTCTTCTAGGCAGAACATCAGCTCCAGGCCCAGCATTGCTAAACCAGTTCCAATCCCGTCCGTACAGATGGAATTACAGAATCCCCCTTGCCTGAGATTTCTAAGCCTGAGTCAAAGGCACACCTTTTTTACAAGTAGGAAACCCAGCACAATTCCTGTAACTAACTGTTCCTTGTGAAACATAGCTTCCAGCCTTGCTCACCACCTTGAGCCTTTTCTCCTAGACACATTCAACTTTGGCTGAGCTTCTTCTAAGGAAAACAAAAATTTAAGAATCAAATCTCTCCACTACTAGAGGAAAGAATAAGAAGAGCTATTCTCCTTCCTTCCCTCCCTCCTTTCTTTCTTTCTTTCTTTCTTTCTTTCTTTCTTTCTTTGGAGAGAGTCATGGAAGATAAACATTTAGTGATGTGCTCTGCATTTCACATATGTAACATCTTCTACTCTTAATGCAGCAGTTAAGCTGAGGCGGGGCTGCCATGACAAAGTCTTTATTACTTTGTCTCTCTTGCAAAAAATAAACAAACAGCAAAGACAGCAGCAGCAGCAACAACAACAACAACAACACCTATCTAGGCCTTGGCTATGTCTTGGATTTCTTAGGGTTCAAGCCCTTGCAGCTCAATATTTTGCCATTTCATCCCCATAATCTGAGGAAGCATTTTTCTTCTAGGTGGCAATGTTGAAGAAGAGAAAAGAAAAGACAAAGAGACAAAGAGAAGGTGCCAACTCTCTCTCAAGGGAGGTTCTGAGACAGTGTCACCAGCTTTTATGTCCTATGTATCAGAATTTGAACCACAACCATACCTAACTGCAAAGATCCCTGGAAAGTGTATTCTTTTATTACTAATCACTGACCCAACTAAAGTTCATTTTACTCTGGAAGAAGGAGGAAACAGATATTTAGAGACAAATCAATAATGGTTACCACACCTTAGAACTTCATGAAAGAGATATTATTGAACTCATTGAAATGTGAAGAAAGTAAGGCTCAAATGTTTAAATAACTTTCTTGAGGTCACAGGAATGTACTAAGTAATCAGGAATTTTGTTTATACCAAAGACTATTTTATTTTCTCTCTATATTCATGTGTCTGCAGCCATGTTACCCTGGTATCAGATCCCGCCTGATCTCAGAAGCTAACCAGGGTCGGCCTGGTTAGTCCTTGGATGGGAGATCAACTGGAACTACCTGGTGCTGCAGGCTAAGGCAAAGGACCTGGCAACCCACTCCTGAAACAATCTGCCATTGAAAACCCTCTGAATAGCAGAGAAGCACTAACAATAGTGCCTGGCATGGCACAGTGTGGGAGAATGTTTTATTCTGTTGTACATAGGGTCACTATGAGTTGGACCCAACTTGATGGCACCTTACAACATGTTCTTATAATGAGTAGAAATTATGTCTCTATAACCATATTCTGTCAGATATTCTAGAAGTTGTATATCCTGAAAC
This sequence comes from Pedetes capensis, assembly GCA_007922755.1. Classification (NCBI taxonomy): domain Eukaryota; kingdom Metazoa; phylum Chordata; class Mammalia; order Rodentia; family Pedetidae; genus Pedetes; species Pedetes capensis. Next base: position 24,679 of record VMDO01012980.1, on the reverse strand, counting down.
CTATTCCACATCCTTTCAACGATTTTGGAGGGCTACAAAATCTAATGCAGATCTGTATCAGATTTTATATGCTTAGTTTTCAGTGTGCTTAGGGTGAATTAAAGCACACCACCTCCCTCTGTATCTCTCTTCCCACTGCTACTGCCTCATACAAACCATGTCATCCCATTATTGCCATTAGATCTCTTCTCGTTCCTCATCCCCTTTCTGTTTATTCTCTACCCAGCAGGAAAAGTGGCTTAAAAGAACCCAACTCTAATACTGTTACCTTACTGCTTGAAAGCCTGTGATAGCTTCTCATCTTCTTCAGATAAAGACCAACACTATCAAAATGGTTTTCCAGGTCTTGTGCCGCCTGGGGCCACCCACTTCCTCAGCATCCCGTGTCATGAATCTTCTCCTCTTTCTCTGCATTGTTCTGGATTCTGTGGACACTCTGGTTCTTCCTCTCTCTCGGCCTTTCCCATGTTCACTCCTTCTGTTCTGTGTCTCTTCTGGTGTATTTTTGTCTCCTTCATATATGAGATCTCAATTCAGGAAAATCCTCCATTTCACCTCATGCTAGAACAAATTCTTCTAGGATATGCTCTTAAAGCATCCTATACTTATTTCTCTAGACTCAACACAGCTCATAGTGAGAGAGATCAATAGATAGATAAACTGACTCATAGGTAGGATTCATATTTCCTTTGCTAGTCTGAAGCTCCCTGAAGAAAGGACCATTTTCCCCAACATAGCATCTCTAGCACCTGTAAAATAAATGTTTTTAAGGAAAAAAACAGTTTAATTTTAGCTCTAGTTTTCATAGTTAATTAATTGTAACTGAATTGAGGAATATTACTCATTTCCAGTCATTCACTTAAAATGTTTACTGAGTACCTCCTATGTTCTAAGTACCATAAATAAAGCAATAAACAAACAGACTATGTCCCCGCCTTCAGAAAGATTACATTCATAGGAAGGAAGGAAGGAAGGAAGGAGGGAAAAAAGGAGAAAAGAGAGGGAAAAAAGGGACTTTGTTCAATGCTATGAAGCAAAACAAAGCAGGATAAGACAAAGTGCGATGGGGTGGAATGGGATATATTTAGGTGGGTTGCTCAGAAACCTTCCTTAAGGAACTAATATTTGAACAGAACTGAATGATGTTAAATACAAACCACTGGCTGTAATGGGGAAACATCAAGACCCCTGTGACTATAACAGAGAGAATTCAATACAAAGGCAGAGCACTTCAATCTGCTGAGATAGACATGAAATCATGATTCTCCCAAAAAAAGGATTAACTTTCAGCTTCAAGTCCTCTAAGAATGTGGCAAATATGCCAGGTACAAGGATAGAGCATGGTGACCCATCATTTTAATCTACCTCCTAGGCAACTCTTGACTAAAACGATAATTTCTGTTCAAATGGATAACATTTTTCCAACCAAATGTTTAGCAAAGAATTAACAGCACTCCTACACTATCTCTTCCAGAAAAAAAAAAAAAATGGGACACTTTCCAATTCATTTAATAAAGCTTAGTATTACCCAATATAGAAACTAGAAAAAAATAAGAAAACTATAAACCACTCTTTCTCGTGAATATAAATGAAAAAATCTTTTAAAAATATTTCCAACTAGGCCTGAGGATGCAGCTCAGTGGTAGCATGAGCAAGGCCCTGGGTTCATTCTCCAGAACCACAAAAAAAAAATTTTAAATGTTAGCAAATAGAATTCAACAATATTTAAGAGTAATTATACACTATGATCAGGTCATTTTATTCAAGCCTGGATCAACATATAAGAGTCAATGTAATCCATGATATTAACATACCAAAGAAGAAAACCTGGCTGTGTTTTAGCTCAGTTGGTAGAGTGCTGTTCTGCACTCTCTGGGGCCCTGGGTTCAAATCCCCAGCACTGCAAAAATGGGAGGAGGAAGTAGCAATCCACTCCCAAAGCAATCCTGAAACAATCAGCCATTGAAAACCCTATGAATAGCAGAGAAGTACTGACATAGTACCAAGCATAGCACAGTGTTGGGGAGTGTTTCATTCTGTCTGGCATAGGGTTGCTATGAGTCAGACCCTACTTGATGGCACCTGACAACAACAACAACAAAGAAGAAAAATCACATAATCATACCAATAGGTGCAAAAGAAACATTTGACAAAATTCAAACCTATTCACAATGTAAAACATTCAGAAAAATAAAAGCGAATAAAAATGTCCACAACTTAATGAAGACATCTACAAAAAAAAGTCAACATTATACTTAGTGGGGAAAAACTGAGTACTTTACTTTAAGATAAAGAAAGAGGGAAAGGTGTCCATTCTAAGTCACCCCACCGATGGAAGTTTTAGCCAATGCAAGAAGACACGAAAAGGAAATAAAATGTCAACAAATTGGAAAGGATGATTTCAACTGCCCTCTATTTGCAAATGATTGTGTACATAGAAAATTCCAAAGAACCTACCAAAACTCATAGAATTTATTAAAGAGCTGATCAAATACTCAGAATGCAAATAAGCAGGCAGAAATCAATTATATTTCTATTTACTTGTATGTTCGTGGATTAGAAGACTCAAAAAAGATGTCACTCCTCTGCAAAACTGATATGTTTTATGCAATTCTTAACACAATCACAGCAAGAATATTTTGTAAGTATAGACAAGATTATTCTAAAATATCTATAGGAAGGTAGAGGAAATAGAATAGTAAAAGAAAAAATTCTGAAAAATAGTAATAAAACTGGAAGAATCAGTCTATTCAAGTTCAAGATTTATTATACAGCAACAATAGTAAGCAGGAGCTGTGGCATTAGTTGGAGGATAAATATATAGATAAAGGGAAGAACTTTTTAAAAACACAGAGATTGAATCTGGGCACACTGGTGCATGCCTGTAATCCCAGCAACTTGGGAGGTGGAGGCAGGAGGATCATGAATTCAAGGCCAGAGGCAGCCTGCATAATTTAGCAAGACCCTGTCTTAAAACAAAATATAAAAAATGGACTTGGGAGTGCAACCTAGTGATAGAGCACTTGCAAAGTATGTGCAAGTCTCTGGGTTCAATCCCCAAGTATCATCAAGGAAAAAAAATAGAAATCAACCGACACAAATATCTCTACTTATTTTTGGCAAGAGTACAAATGCAATGGAGTATGGGAAGGATAGCCTTTTCGATAAATGAAGCAAAGGACCTCCTAATGGAAAATTGGGAACTTAAACTTTATATCTTATATGAAAATAAGGTCAACATGAACCACCAACTTAAATGTGAAGTATAAAGTTTAACACTATAAAACATCTAGAAAAAAATAGGAAAAAAATCTTTGAGATCTAAGGCTACACAGAGTTCTTAGACTTGCTCTAACAGTATGGTCCAAAAAATAAAACATTCACAAATCAGATGTCATTAAAATAAAAACTTTTGATTTTATAAAATCCCTGTTAAGAAGATGAAAGGACAATAGATGGACCAGGAGAAAATATTTGTAAATCACATATCCAACAAAGAACAAATATTTAAAATATGAATATATATATATATATATTCTATTTACACACACAATAAAAAACAACCTACTAAAAAAATGAGCAAAAGATATGCCTAGGCATTTCACACATTAAGATAATGAAAGATAAGCATACAAAACCATATTAGACATCAATAGTCTATAAGAAAATGCAAATTTAAACTATAACTGAGATATCACTATACATCTATCAAAATGACTAACATTATTTTTTTAAAATAGTGACAACACCAAATGTTGATGAAGATTCAAAGAAACTAGGTCACTCATACATTATAGGAGGGACTGTAAAATGGTACTATATGGTAGCCATATGTAAAACTATTTGGTAGTGTTTTAAAAATTAAGCATGCAACTATCATATAACCTAGCAAATGTACTCTCAGGCATTTATTCAAGAGAAATGAAAATTTGCACAAAAACTTATACACAACTATTCATGTAATTTTATTTATAATAGCCAAAACCTGGATGCCCTTCAGTGGATGAATTCTTAAACTGTGGTATATCCATATTATGGAATACTACTCAGAAATATAAAGGCATGGACTATCGATACATATACCAACTTGTATGAATCTCCAAAGAATTATGCTGAATGGGGAAAAAAACAATTGCAAAGGTTACTGACTGCACACTTCCATTTATATATCATTCTTAAAGTTACAAAATTAGAGAAAATAGAGAAAAGATGAGTGGTTTTTCAAGGATTAAGGATGGAGAAGGGAGGGAAAGAGAAAAGTAGAGATGAAAGGGCTACATGAGGGGTCTTTGTAATGATGACATGTTCTGTCTCTTTACTATATCAAAATCAATATCCTAGTGGGGATGTTTTATTATAGTTTTGCAATATTGTGGGAAAGGCTATGTAGGATCTCTCAGTTCTTAGAAATGAAGGTCAATCTACAATTACCCCCAAATTAAAAAGCTGAATAAAAAATAATTTTTAAAATAAAGTTATTTTCAAGCCAAGAGCTTTTTCTGAATTGTGGATTTATCCATTACAAGATGCTCAGCAGTTCTTCCTCATCCCAACATCATCAAATATTTGTCTATATTCTCTTCCTTTTAATCATTTAAATTTTTACATTTTATTCTGATGCTTATTTTGGTATGTTGTTGTTGGGTGCTGTCGAGTCTGGTCTGACTCATAGTGACCCTACGTACAACAGAATGAAACAATACCCAACCCTGTGTCATGGACACGATCATTTTATGTTTGAGCCCAGTGTTGCAGTCATTATGCTTCTTCTCATTTTGAGTCATGCTATATCAGTAAATGGAGGTCCCAGTGGCTTTATTCCATTTCCACCATTAAGGTTGACTCTACTTTGAGGAGGCAACTCTTTCCTAGTCATTTCTTGAATGCCCAGCCTGTGGAGCTCATTTTCCAGCACTATATTTGACAGTGCTTCTCTGCTATTCATAGCATTTTCAATGGCTGTTTTGGGAGTGGGCTGCTGGGTTGTTCTCCTTACCCTGTCTTAGTCTGGAAGCTGAGCTGAAACATGCCCACTGTGGGTGGCCCTCTTGCTATCTAAAATACCCATGGCATAGCTTTCATCATCACAGCAACACTCAGTTTCCCACTGCACAACAAGCTGACAGACACGTGGGGGTATTTTGGTAAATGGAGTAAAAAAAGACTCTCCCTTGATTTTTTTTCAAGAATAAAATATTATCCAAGACAAATTTTGTTGATTAATCTATCCACGCTCCACTGGTTTATAAATGTTTCCTTTATCATCCACCAACTTCTGAAATACACTAGGAACACTTCATAATCTTTCTTACTGTTTTATTTTTCTAGATGAACTCAGAATCCTTTTGTCAAGTCCCAAAAAAGAAATTCTTTCTGATTTTGTTTAAGACTCATTAAACTTGTAATTAATTATGGAAGATTAAGATATTTGTAATGTTTAATCTTCCCATACAGGACAAAGTTCTCTGTGCATTTGTATTCTTTTATTCCACTTGAAAATGTCTTATAATTTATTTGCTAGAATTATTCCTAGGTTTGGCTATTGTTGTGACTGCAGTCTTTGTCTCATGCAGATGGGGTAGATGTCAGTCTTCTAGTTTGTATAGATTCCATGTTTCTAAACCAGATACTGAATAATAGAGGACAAAAGAAAGAGGTTTTCTACCTACACTTAAGCAATCATTTATAAATGGCTCGTTATCATTTTTATCAGCCTTGGACTAAGTAGAAAATGCTAATGTAGTGGATAGCCCTAGTTTCCATTTTTTTTCCCATGTCTTCAATGATACTCTAGCAAGAATTCATGAGAGGCAACATGAGCACACACCAAATGTCACTGAGAACTGAATACTTTTTCCTCCCCTCTGAGCAGACCTTTCAGACAGTACTTTCATACTATGTGTATTTTGCTCCATTGTGCACAGCGATATCTTGGCATGTCATATTTTGCCCAATATTTTTATAAAACCAAGAAACACCACGTGTATGTCACTTCCTTGCTTGACCCACTGAGTAAAATGCTTTCATAAAAGATGCATTTACTTTGGCATGATCTGTCGTTAGTGACTCCACGTCTTCTAGCAGTCAACACATTCCATTCAAAGTACTCATAGAGACAACTGCTTAAAATTCACTCTATAATTTGACCAGACTTTGACCAAATTTATTTGTCTGGTTTCCGGAGTCCACTCCTTTTGAAAACTTGTGACATTAACTTGTCATCAATTTTTGCCTTCCTCTCTTGTTGTACATGATTTTTAAAAATATTACCAGTGGTAACTCCCTGATTACATATCTACATTCTTTCAGCACCCTGGTATGAAACTTGGCTGTACCTGAATCCATGACCTCATGACATGAGTTAAGGCTGGCTCTCCTTTTCCATTCATCTTGGTACAACTCCTATATTATAGAGATGGTAAGACTGTGTTCGAATTCTGAGACTCTGGAGGGAAGCAGCAGCTGCGGACGCTCTTGTCCCCACTGGGAAAATTATTTTAATCCAGCATGGAAAGAAAACTGCTTCTTAATGTGAGGTCAACAATGATATCCAGATTCTTGGTGGCAGGGTGTTGGAATTTCCCAGGGGGATAGAGAGTACCAAAACATGGTAGGTTCCAGGAGCCCATCTAATCCTCTTAGAGGACTGACCTCTATCATCCAAGGCAACTGACCCTTGCCCTACATCCGGGTACCTCACTCTTCCCCTTCTCCCATTGAGTGGGCCAAGATGGCACTTGTCAGCTCAGGTTTCTTTGAGGTCTGATTGGGTGAGGCCCATCTGCCTCCCCATTGTTTAAGCCCTTGCCCACGCTCCACCCATGAGCCCTTCCCTGATTGGCCACCTGTCATTCATTGACAGTTGGATGACAGTTGCCTTAAGGGGATATAAACCCCTGACCCCAGAATCCAACAGCCTTCTAAACTCCACCCAAGAAGAGTTCACTCTATCCTCTGGTCCCGTAAGGATCAGAGGCCTACACTCACCTGCCTCACCTAGGCTTCAGCCCATCCTTAGCTTACCTCCATCCATCTGGCCTACCTCCATCCTCGCCTCTACCTGCCTGCATCCTCCAGATCTTCTCCTTCTCCTCTTCATCAAATACCCAACCAACAGATCCAGTGCTTTGAGAGGCAAGCCTTCGAGAGTCAAGCTCAGGGCCTCCGAAGTGGCGAAGACTGCAGACTGGAAGAGCAATGACACCTGGGACTCCCTGCCCCAGCAGCAGGGATAACAGCTGAGCACCTTCCTCCCCTGTCATCCTTCCCTGTCCTAATCACCTACCCCTTCCCTATCCCTGTAAATAAACCTTCCCTGTTTTATACTCCTGTGAGTGATGTTCTGTTTCCCAGCTTCAGTCTCTCACAGGGTGCAGTGTTGGGGCACCCAGTTGCAACACACAATGCAGAGGGTCTCAGGTTCGAGTCCATCCAATCCCAAAAGTGGGGCTTACTACCTGACCTGGCTACTTTTTCTGATTTGTGATTTCAGAACTTTGTCACCTGTCTCTTTTCTCTCATCAGACACCCCCATGTGCCATGCCATTTTGAATAACTTTCTCTTCTGCATCTCTAGCTTGAACTTCTGAACTTGTACCTCATCCCTAGTGCTAATGGGAACTAACACTAAGACCTCAAGACATATGCTCCCTCCCTGTTGTTTCTGGATGAACCATCAGTACATGAGTCTCTGTGTCACATCAGCCTCCAGCCTGCACTTCCTTGCTGCCAGTATTGGCTCTACTGTCCTTCCTCACTGTGAAGTCTCATGCGCTATACAATGCAATCCTCACTGTGTCTCGACGGTCTACTCCCAGCTCCATCGGCATCATTAGGAATTTGTCAAATCAGCATGCTAACCTGTAGCCTTGATTCCTGCCCCACACCAAAGCACATGCTGTCTGGGGTCAAACAGGTTCCCACAACCTCAGCATACAGACCATATCCTGCCCCATGCCATCTCCTCCCTGATGAATTAGGTCTTGTCTGGAGAACCTTTATGGTTCATTTGTACCCACCCTGAACCTGTGACCCTGAACACAGAGGGTCACAGGTTCCACAGATGGACTTTGCCATCTGAAAATAATAAATATTTATGAAAATGAAGTAAGTAACAGTGATCTGTATACCCACACTTTGGGGAGGCTCTGTAAGGCCAGTAGCTGCCCATTTTCACAAAGTTTTGCATCTTTGACAATCCAATGCCGTCCTTGCAGAAGACAGAGGCTGCCTCACAGCTGCACTCCTGCTCTGTGCAGGAAAGAGACAGAACTCTTTCTTCCCCAGTCTCCACAATACTGCACAAACCCCTTAAAGAGGATATAATTCAGACCTAGAATAGCCTATGCATCGTCAGGATTCCTTGTTCAGGGTACATTATCTTAGTGCTCAGGATCTGTCCTGACTTCTAGGATGGAACCCATTCATAGAGGCTACATCAGTACTCTGGAAAGAGGCCTCAGGAATCATGCAGGTTTGTCAGTTGTGAGCTTCAAAGAAGGACAAGCTGAGGTGTCAGAAGTAAACCAACTTCTAGGATATGTGTGAATAGAGGAGCTGAAAAATTCCTGTCTAACCCTGCAAGACTGCTGAGCTCTGCACAGGATACCCATTTCATTCTAACACTGGTGAATCCCACAGGGACCAGAATATCCAGCGATTTATGATCACTTCATCCATTCCCCCAGCTCACTGTTAGATAATTCAAATGATTCTCAATACATCAATAGAAAGGTTTCTATAAAAATAGTACTATTGTATATGGGGCACAGTCAAAAAAAATACAGTGAATGTTTAAATTTTTAAAAATTTATTACAGTAAAAGACATATTGGCACTAAACCCCCTCAAAATATTCCCCTTGGTTTTGAACACTCTTATCCCATTTTTCTTGCCACCTGCTGAAGCAATTCTGGAAGTCCTCTTTGAGGAGTGTCTTTAGTTTCATCCTCCATCATGACAATGCTCCATTCACACATCACTTCTGGTACATCCATTTCTGTCAAATAAAAGCAGTACTGTGTATCCTCAGACACCTTGTTCACCAGATCTGGCACAGTGCACCTTCAGGCTCTTCCCCAGTCAAAATGACCATGAAAGGTAAGCATTTTGAGTTGATTCAAAACATCGAGGCAGGCACAACAGTATAACGAAAGTCACTGACAAAAGAGGACTTCCAGAACCACTTCAGAAAGTGGCAAGAACAATGGGGTAAGTGTGTTCACATCCAGGGAGAGTATCTCTAGGGGGATTAATGGCAACTTGTATTTTACTGTAATAAATATTTTTAAGCTTAAACATTCATTGTATCTATTGATCATATCTTGTAGCTAATCAGTGGGATGTTCTTGTTGACCACTGTCAATAGGGACTTGAGTGATATACAATAGAATTAACTTGGTTCTATCTGATTAAGTAATTTTATTACATCCATGTAACAAAAATTTTACTTAGCAGAATTTTTCAGTCTGATTATGCACGCACTCACTTTTCCACTAGCCATTCGTAGCAAATAGTATTCAGAAATAGTACACAGCTGCCCTCTTGTGTCACTTTTATATAATTAAATCTATTAATGTTTAATTACCAGTGATTCAATTAGCTAGGCATTTTTAAAGGTCACACATACCACTTCTCTTTCACTTTTGAAATTAATATCTTAAATGGTAATTTACAAAGTACAATGTGAAAATATACCAGATGTATCAACTTAAGCAGAACTTATTGACATAGACATCTAAATGTTGAAAAAGTAACATAACTCACTCTGACACCCAAATAGTCATGGGTCTTAGTGTGCTTTGGTATCATCTCCTTATATTAAATTATTACCTAAGTAGTATTTAATCTGTTCTTCATGAATGTACAGATTTGTACTAATCCTTTGCTACTGGTCACTCACTGACCCCATAGGATGTGAAATGGAAGCAAGTTCTCTTTGACAATTGGCAAGGGCACCCCTCACAGAAGGCCCTTGTGGTCTTTGTATTAGTCAGGGTTCTCTAAAGGAACAGAAACAATAGAATATTGACATACATATTTATATCTGTAGATGAGATGGGATTGGCTTACATGATTGGAGGCTGGGTAGTCAGAGGACCCTGTGGCTCAGTCTAAGAATCCAGAAGCCCCAGAACAAGAGGAAGTGATGTTGCAGCTTGAGTCCCAGGCTGAAGGTCTGGACGCTCCCTGGAAAGTCACTGGTGTGAGTCCCATTTGAAAGGTTGAAGAAGCTAGAGTCAGATACCCACAGGCAATGACAAGAGCAATAGATGCACTCACTCAGGAAAAATGGAGTTTGCATGCACTGGCTGGCTTCCTCCTTCTTCCCTTTTATCCTATCCCAGCCCCTAGCCTACTGGCTGGTGCTGCCATATTGAGGATAGGTCTTTCCCCCTCAGTCACTTTTCCACATGCCAATCATCTCTGGAAGTGCCCTCCCAGACACACCCAGAAATATTCTTTACTAATCTCCTAGACATCTCTCAATCCAAGCAAGTTGACAATCAAGATTAACCAAGGTGACAATCAACAGCCTCTGTTGTCATTTATGGGGCACCTACTACGAGCTGAAAGCTTGTGCTAAATTCTTTACAAAGTCAATATAGGAGAGCATGCATAAAATGGAAAACTTCCTTCACTAAGCAGATAAAGAAACCCAGTGACCAGCACTAGGTAACACCCTCCAAGAAGCTAATGGGTAATGATGGTCTCTTTCTTTACCCTGCAACTATGCAAAATAAGATTTGTTTGTTTATTCTTTAGCAACCCTCCACCACAAAAAAACTATCTTCCATAAATTCAGATAACCAGTGGTTTAGCACCCTGGAAACTATCTTATTGAAAGCTATTTCATTAAAGCTTAGACAATGAAAGTAAGTTTTTCACCAGTCTTGACACAAATGGATGTTCTATTTCATTACCTTGTTGTATTTCCTTATTAAGTACTGCAGTTTGAGCATCTTTAATCCCAAATCCAAAATATTCCAGAATTCAAAACCTTTTTGGCAACCAATAAGACACAATAAGTGGAAAATTCCATAACATATGCTATTACAGTCAAAAGGCAAGCATACTAAAAATATTGTATAAAATTATCTTCAGGCTATATTTATAAGGTATATATGAAGCATAAATGAATTTCATGTTTAGACTTGGGTCACATACCAATATATCTTACTTTGTATCTGCAAATATTCCAAAATCTGAAAAAAAATCTGAAAACTGAGACACTCTGGTCCTATGCAATTTGGATAAAAGATGGTCAACCTGTTCAGAGTCCTAGCTCTGTATAGTAGCTCTCTGCATAACGGTAGGACAGTATGTTAGTCAGATTTCTGTCACTAGAACAAAATATCTGAGATAATTAAATTATCAAGAGAAAATGTCCGTTTTGGATTACAGTCTTAAAGGTTCCAGTCTATGTTCAGGTAGACCCATTACCTTTAGGCCTTTAGTGAGGTGTGGCAATGGTGGGGAGTGTATGACAGGCCAAATTGCTCACTTCATGGCCAGAAAGCAAAAGAGAGGAAGAGGGAGGGGCCAGGGTCACACTACCTGCTTTGAGGGCACACCTCCAATGACCTAAGGACTTCCCATTAAGTCCCGCCTCCTAAAGTTTCCACCACCTCCCAACAGTGCCACCCTGGGGACCAAATCTTTAATTCATGGGTCTTTGGAGGACACTCAACATCCAAACTGTAGCAGGTGGATATAAAAAAATTAAAAACAAATCATATCATTTGGGGAAAACTAGGAACTACACTTTTGTCCTGATCATCATTGGTTTGGTAGTTATATCCAATTACAGGGGGAGATAGGATCCAGTAGATCTTCTTACAAATCAATTTTGTAGTCTAAGTTCCTTGTCTTCTGGGAAGCGGAACCTGTGGAAGAACTTACCAGAAAGAGATAAGAATAAGATGTAATGAAAAGAAACACAAGCTGAGGTGTGACAACCTGCCACCCAAACCAGGTACTGTTGTTGTTGTTAGGTGCTGTCGAGGCAAGTCCTACTCATAGCAACCCTATGTACAGCAGATTGAAACACTTCCCAATTCTGCGCTAGGCACATGATCTTATTTATGTTTAAGCCCATTGTTGCAGACACTGTGTCAATCCATCTGGTGGAGGGTTTTCCTTTTTCATTGACCTGCCATGCTCCCAAACATGATGTCTTTCTCTAGGGATTGGTCCCTCCTGACTACATGTCCAAAATATATAAGATACAGTCTAGCCATCCTTGCTTCCAAGGGGCACTCTGGTTGCACTTCTTCTAGGACAGATCTGTTGGTTCTTTTGGCAGTCCATGGTATATTCAATAGTTATCTCCAGCACCAGAATTCAAAAGCATCAATTCTTTTCCTGTCTCCCTTGTTTAATGTCCAGCTTTCACAACCATATGATGTGACTGAAAATACCATGGCATGAGTCAGGTGCACCTTTGTCTTCAACGTGACATCTTTACTTTTCAATACTCTAAAGAGCTCTTTAATCAGGTATTAGAGTAGTAAAAATGGAAGTCTGTAGGGAAGTAGAGTCTTGGAGGTGAGGAGATGGTGGGAGACATAGGGCAAGGAGGAAACCAGGTCCACACATTGTATTAATATATAAACCCTGACTCATCAACTGCAGCTGGCAGTGGGCTAAAGAGTGGGCCAAAGTAAGATGGATCTTTATCCATGAACCTCAACTCCATGTGGAGAGAAGAGATGCCTGCAGGAGGCATGGGTGGGAAGCCAGATCTCTGTGCAGGGTGATTTAGCAACAGTGATTAGGGATGGCAGTGATGCATTACTTGGCTCAACATCACAGCTAAGTGTTGGAGTTTGAGGAGAAGAGACACGGGGGCAGAGCTGAGCCACAGGGTGAAGCTTCCTGAGTAGGGCCGTCAGGACAACATAGCCAGGAGAGATAAAATCAAATCACATGTCCCAGCATCTAGGATTAGTTTGCTGTGTAACTTTGAGTGACCAATCACCTTACCTTTCAGTACTTAATTTCTTCATCTTGCAAAGGTATTTTTAATCTTCTCTGAGTTCATTTCCTTCTGAAATAGAATGGTATGCCTGGCTGTCTGCAAGTACTGGTATTTTTGTTCCTATGATAGGCTGAACTGTGTCCCTGAATATTCATGTGGTGAAGCCATAAGCCCTTGTATTTCAGAGTATGACTTTATTTAGACACAGGGTCTGTAAAGAGGTAATTAAGTAATGAAGGCAAAAGCAAGTCATGAGGGTGAGCCCTCATCCAAATTTTTTTTTTTTTTTTTTTTTTTTTTTTTTTTTTTTTTGTGGTAAAAAGAGGTTAGGATACAGACAAGCACAGAGGGAAGATCATGTGAGAGCACAAGAAGACAGCCATCAGCAGGCCAGGGAGAGAAGCAAACCCCAGAAACAGCCAGTCCTGCAGATAACCTGAATCTTGGACTTCCAGCCCCTAGCTGCAGAAAAAGTAAAATTCTATTAGTTAAGCCACCCAGTCTGATTATCCATTCTCTTACGCTCTGGATTTTCCATTCCATTTGTACTTCCTCTCTGTTAGTGATGTTAATCATTGGGGGGCAAAGTGCTCACTCCACCCTCCGCCTCCTCCTACCCCCACAAAATTCTCTCTTTAGTTCTGTTCTACTTACCATCTGGTAGATTTTAACACACAGCAGTTTTATATGTAAAAACAAGGTCATTAAAAGGCACCATACATAGTTCCTGCAACTAAAAGGAGTACGCACGAAAAGCAAAACAAAAACCACCATTCAATGTCAGATATGTGTGGGACTCACACATTGTTGATAGTAATATATATTGGCAGAAACTTGGGGGCTGGTGGGGTATAATCTGGCCATATACATAATGATTTTAAAAACAAATAAACATTTATACTCAAATGCTCAATATTGCAAGCAATAAAACAGAGCACCAAAAAGTTAGGGAGAAAAAATGAACTGCAAAAGGCAAACATCACTACCAACCACAGAAATGAAAATGTATAAGAGAGAATCTATCAATCTCAATTGGTAAATCCCGCTGAGTAACAAATTAATAATACCTTTTAAAGCCTTAAAATTATAGATTGTTTTTATCCCAGAAACCAATTTTAAGGAATTTAGTCTAAGTAAGTAATAATGAAGGTGGTGGTCCTGGCAACCCCCTCCCAAAAATCAATCTGCCATTGAAAACCCTGTGAACAGCAGAGAAGCACTGACAATAGTGTTTCCCCTGTTGTACAGAGGGTCACTATGAGTCAGATACCGACTCGAAGGCACCTAACAACAACAAACAACAACAAGTAATACTGACGTCAGAGGCCAGACACAACTCAGCATGCTGCCTGTAGTGAGGAATTCCTCCCTCAGGGGATTTTACTCAGGTACAACTGGGTCCTTGGCTCCCTCACCAGTAAAGAATTTCAGGAAGTGTCAGACTGAAACAAAGTTAATGAGTTTATCAATTAGGGATAAGAGACAGTACAAGCTTTAGATTTAAACATGGGCATTCAGAGAGAGAGAGAAAAAAAAGAGACACTTAAGAATCAAAGTACACATCCAAGATACAGATGTGGGCTTCTCAAGAGAGAGAATCACTTTAAAAAGAATCACTGTACACACCCAAGACATGAAGACTGGCCTCTCAAGAGAGAAAAGAGCATTTGAGTAGCTTAATAATAGCTATACATATGATTTTGTGACTTTTGAGATCATATTGCTCAAAGTATGTAATTTACATCTCAGTTCAAAGTTTAAACAAAACAATGAGCTATTTTACCTATTCTATCTAAAAATATTTCCTTTTGTAAATGAAATTGAAAGGTGGCTTTACAAGGTATCTAGTTTAGGTTTAGGGATGAGAGGGAAATGCCAATAAGAGAGAAATTTAGTTTAAAATAGGTCTAAAGAAGAAGTGCCATTGTTTAAAGGATTTAAAAGATTAAGTAGAAATGCCTTGAAATACCTTCTACCCAAGGAACTTCTCATTAGTAAAATGAAGCTGCAGGATGGTCCAGGAGGTGCACTGTACGTACAGAGAAGAAAACAGTCACAAGAAAGCTGTCTAGGCATGTGACTACAAACATGGCCCATTCTTGCTTGTGACATTCTCAGAAAAGCACAGGATTACAGAGGGGAAAGTAAGGTTAAACTCAGAGATCATATCCATTTTGGCCCTAAGCATGGCTTATTCCCATTTTAACATTTTTCTTTGAACTATTTCTCAGAATAATATCTCTATACATGCAGCGTTTACAGAAGCTTGCTTGATAGTTATGTTGAAATTCTTGACTCTTAGCCAGTGAAACTTAAAGCAGATCCTGGGGTAAGGAACCTATTCCCTTCCCAGGTCCCCTTAATTTTCCTGTCCTTCTATCCTGCCTCAATTGAAATAATATTGTGAAAAGAACCACTGCAACATTTTAAAAGGGAAACAATCTAAACATCCAAAGAGAAGGTTTAACAATTTATCCATATAATGGAATTTTTAAACAATAATAAAATAAATTTTCATTATATAATGTTAAATGGGAAAAAGTTACAATATGATTATCTATAAAATAAGAATTGTTAAAAAATATATATGATCATGTATGATAATATACTCTGGAAGGATTTGCATCAATACCCATAACCTCTTATACTCAGTTTGTAAGTAGATTTTTATTGTTTTTGTTTTTGTTGTTGTTTTGTTTTTTGTTTTTATTTTTCTGCTCTCTACTTTTCTGAATGTTCTAGGGTAAGGATGGGTGGATTATTATTTTTTTAATTATTATTGTAGATTTATGGTATACAGTATCATAATAGAAGAACGTATATAATGTTTAATGATCAAGTCAAGGTGTAAATAGAGAAACAATGTATTTTTTAAAAAATACAAGAGATGGTATAGGAAATAAAGGAAAGAAAGGACAAAACCAGGCTACCTACAGTTGGGAAGAGGGTGATTATTACAGCGTGCCACAAATCTTTCTTATGAGTCCAACTATGAAGTCGGCTGGCATGGTGTGTGGAGTATACATCAGGTGTCTAAGAAATGCTTGTTGAAATGACATTAAAACAAACTGGTTTAAAGTGCCAAGCCAGTCTAACTAACCAAACCATAAGATGTTTGCCTTTGGACTAGATGGCAGCTTAATCCAGTCTACTGGATTCTTACTGGGAGAAGTAAGAAGCAAACCCCAGTATGCCAATATACATTTTTCTCTCTCTCTTTTCCTCAGTAAGAGGAAAAACCTCATCTGTGAAATGTCCTCAGTAAGCAACCAAAATCAACTCAGCTGTCAGGCAGCCTGTCAGAGCAACATCACAGTCACTTCATGATGAATCTCTCTCTCTCTCTCTCTCTCTCTCTTTGTATTACTGAGCAAAATTAATTAATTAATTTAATTTAATGTAATTTTTGGGAGAAGGACCTGGCAACCCCCTCCCAAAAAAATCAATCTGCCATTGAAAACCCTATGAACAGCAGAGAAGCACTGACAATAGTGTTTCCCCTGTTGTACATAGGGTCGCTATGAGTCGGATACCAACTCGCCGGCACCTAACAACAACAACAACAACAATGTAATTTTAAAAACTCTCTTAGTTGAATTAAAAATCACTTATTTGGGAGGTCACACAGCTGGGCAATACATAATCAGTTTCCACTAGCTTTGCTGTAGAAAATACCTCTACCATTGTTGCTAGGTGCTGTCTGACTTATACAGACCCTACATACTCATACAGACCCTACATACAACAGAACAAAACATTCCCTGACACTGTGCCTTGCACATGATCTTTTTTATGTTTATGTTTAAGCTTATTGTTGCAGCCACTATGTTAATCCATCTAGTTGAGGGTCTTTCTTTTTTGTTATTGACTCACCACTCTCCCAAATATGATGTCCTTCTCCAGGGGTTGGTTCCTCCTGACAACATGTTCAAAATATGTAAGATGCAATCTAGCCATCCTTGCTTCCAAGAAGCACTTTGGTTGCACTTCTTCTAGGACAAATCTGTTGGTTCTTTTGGTAGTCCATGGTGTATTCAATATCCATCTCCAGCACCAGAATTCAAAAGCATCAATTCTTCTTCTATCTCCCTTATTCAACATTGGTCCAGCTTTCACAACCATATGATATGACTGAAAATATCATGACATGAGTCAGGCATACATTTGTCTTCAATGTGACATCTTTATTTTTCAACACTTTAAAGAGGTCTTCTTCCACAGCTTTTCCCAGTGCAGTGCATCTTTTGATTTCTTGACTGCCGCTTCTGTGAGTATTGATTGTAGAACCAAGTAAAACAAAGTCTTGGACAATCTCAATCTTTTCTCCATTTATCATGAAACTGCATACTGACCCAGTTGTAAGTATTTTTGTTTTGTTGATGTTGAGGTGCAATCCATACTGAAGGCTATATTCTTTGTTCTTCATCAGCAAATGTTTCAAATCCTCTTCAATTTCAACAGAATTGTGTCATCTGCATAATGCAAGTTGTTAATGAGTCTTCCTCCAATCATGATGCCATGTTCTTCTTCATAAAGTCCAGCTTCTCAGATTATTTGCTCAGCACAGGGATTGTAGAGGTACAGTGAAAGGATGCAACCCTGACACACACCTTTCCTGATTTTAAATGAGGCAGTGTTTTCTTGTTCTCTTTGAATGACTACCTCCTGGTCCATGTACAGATTCCTCATGAGTACAATTAAGTGCCCTGGTATTCCCATTCTTTGCAATGTTATCCATAATTTGCTGTGATTCACATAGTCAAATGCTTTTGCATAGTCAATAAAACATATGGGTTATGGTAATAGTTTCCTAGGTTTCCCTGCAGAAACTTGATGCTCACATTTGCTGAAAACATTGACTCTTAGACCTGCCCGTGTGGTGGGTGACTAAAATAGGATGAAGCAGCTCACCCTGTCAGTCTTGATGTTGCATCTATCTACCTTGTTGCCTTAGCCTTCAGGTCAGAATCTACTCAGTTCTGCATGTCAACATATTGATCACTTGAGAAATGCTCTACCCAGGACTATAATACAGGATTAACTTGGCCTAGTGCCATTGAAGTTGGTGAGTGTTTCTTCTACACCACCCGTGGGTTTCCCTAACAGCTCAAACACTTAGTCTCTCAGCCTTACCATAAGGCCCAAACCAAATCGTAGACCAGGGTATTTGTGCAAAATGATAGTGTCAACAACAGGAGTAACTCAGCAGATTTTAGGTTAAGTTGACCAGCCATTAGCCTGCAAACCTCCAGGCTGGGATGCTTGTGTGCGGGAAAGAAAACTGTGACCATGGTCAGTGGAAAATTACCAGACTTCAGAGCACCTCAGCCAATCAATAAAAGCTTGCTGCATTCAGGGAGCTGCAATCAGCGCAGACTCTCTTTAGCTCAAATTGAAATACCCTCCACCACCAGCATCATTAAAGCTTTGCCTGTCTGCTCATATTCAGCTCAGTTTTACTGTTTCTGTGCCATAAGATCCCCTCCAGTATCAAAAGGGCTAGACATGAAATAGGAAAATATGTCTGGTTTCCTGACAGTATCCTGAGAACTTGTTCTTTTATCTTAATTTGCAGCTGCAGACTCTTCAAGGAAATGAGACAACGGCTTCCCACCTATGCTCTGAATGTCTGGATGCCATCGATACTTCTGCTCCAAAGTGTCCTTGCTATGACTTGGGTGATACAAGGCAGGCAACCAGCTGTGATCTCTCCCAGCAGTGATGACAGCTGTGTCATCACAGAGCCCTCTGTGGGACAGTCAAGGAACAAGAAAGGCAACCACAGATGAGCATTCACTATCCTTCTTCCTGCAAGAAGTGTGTGCAACACAATTAAACTTAGTGAAGAAGGGACAATATAAAGAGTAGAAAGAAAGAGGGAGGGAACTAGCCGAGGACAATGAAGATTGTGGAAGGTGGGATGGGAAGGAGAGTCAATGTAGAGGGATAAAGGGGGAGAGGATAATCTCAATGTAAACAATGCTATTTCATGAGTACATTGGAAAAATGGGATAGGGGGATATAACCCAAATATGTATTTGAGTTTTACTATATATTAGTCATTAGTTAGTTAGTTAGGTGCTGTCAAGTCGGTATCTGACTCATAGCAACCCTCAGAGGGTTTTCAATGGCTGACTGTTTCAGAATTGCCTTGGGAGTGGATTGCCACGTCCTTCTCCCATTTTCACGGTGCTGGGAATTGAACTCGGGACCTCAGAGACTGCAGTGCAGCACTCTACCAACTGAGCTAAACCCCAGCCCATATATATTAGTCATAGGGCTCCATAAACATTGTAAGTTGGTAAAAGTGTAACCAAAAGTAATGTAAGGGTTGCATAATGGAAAAACCCATTGCTGTATTACTTTGTACCCCACCATCATTAACCAATAAAGGGAGAAAAAAAGTCATAGTTTTCCACTGAGCTTACCTCCTAAATTAGACCAACAAGTATATAAATTATAATATGCTCTTCTCAAGCTTCAAAAAAAAAAAAAAAAAAAAGAAGTGTATGCAACAGAATACACACAGGGACAGAAAACAGAGGTCCTCGGTTTTTATCCACCCATCAGTGCCATCTCACTATGACAAAATCACCGATTTTCTCAGGCTCTCATCTTCTAATGTACAACATGACACAGATAACATGGCTCCAAGGAAGGGGAGATTGAACCAAACAAAGCATAAGAGCTTTGTGACTAAGGGTAGTGACCACAGAGCAGCAGACCTCCTGCAGGCCAAACTCATGCAGTTAGGAGTGTGGGGGCACCCAGCTGGTCAACAGGCCGGAGAGCGTCTTCCTGGCTCACCTTGGAGTTCTGTAACTTCCTCAGATTTAAAGACATGAAACAGCAGAGGCACCACGTGACCCAAAAGTCTAGGAGGGTATCCCAATTTGCTCATTCCCAGGAGGTCAGTTTTCAGTCTTTTCCAGGTGCTTCCTAAATCAACATAGCCTAAGCTGCAAAACTGAGTCCAATATCCTTTTGTATATATCACCAAAATGGAAAAAGATGGAAGATTAATATGGCCAACACTCAGTGATTCCACTTCCCAATCTTGAAATGACTTTGGATGATCCAATTCCACCTGAAACCAGAACTTTGAGTTTTTCATCCAAGTAAGACAGGAAGAGCTTTGAGGCTGCCTGCCTGGGCCTCAAAAGTTTCCTTCTCTCCCTTCCCTGCCCATCATGCTGCCACCCCACAGACACTCATGACCTGACAGGGCCCCATCTGGCACTAGGACTTCCTACTACCAATCAACCCCATCTACCATGATCATCATCAGCTAGGCCTTTGTTCTGTGTGTGAATATCACTGCATTGCATCTGTCAAGTTCTTAAGGGTTATATATTATGAAACTACCATTTTAGGGTTTTGGTTATGATCAAGACCAGAAGCCCCAAAGTTCTGGAAATATTTTAGTGTCTTTCAAACATGAAACTTTGGAGTGATATTAAGAAGTTGGCACAATGTAATTTTTCTTATATAATAAATATTTGTTGTTCGCCTGTTTTGAAAAGAAATCATCATAGGAGCCCTCCCTACTCCTCCTCTATGTCTTTCTAGGTCATGAATCATAGAAGATGAAAGATGGCTGCAGTAGCTGGGTGCTGTGGCTCACACCTATAATCCCAGCTACTTGGGAGGCAGAGGCAGGAAGATCACAGGTTTGAGGCCAGAGGCAGCCTAAGTAATTTAGGGAGACCATGTCTCAAGATAAAACACTTTAAAAGGGTCTGGAGTTGCAGCTCAGTGGTATAGCATTTGCAAAATATTTGCAAGGCACTGGGTTCAACCCCGTAGTCTTGCCCAAAAAAAAAGAAAAAAAATGCAGGCAGGTAGGGCCACAGTGGACCACGACCACTGAGCTGATGCACAGATGGTCCGTAGAAGCAGCCTTTGCCAGGAGTTACACAGGATGTCCTGCAAGGTTTTCAGGCTCCTCTTCTCCTGATCACTAACACTCCATAAACCAGTAAGAATGTGATTCTGCTACAAAAGAAATTGCATGTTCTAATATAAATAAGATACTGCAATATCAGAGCCACTTTTAAAAAATATCTAAAACATGCAGAGGTCTGGAAACTACTTTATTTGGCACTTAGAAAAAAAATTCTTTCTTACAAAAGAGAGAGATGAAAGTAGAGGGGGATTACTAGGGAAGACGATGGAGGTCAGAGGATCAGGGGAGGGTGAATATGACCAAGGCATATAATACACATATATGAAGTTGTCACAATGAAACCCATTATTTTATACAATATTCACTAACAAAATAAAGGTGAAAAAAATCTTTTTAAAGGAAAGATGAGATGGCAGGTCAAACAGGCCTGTAATCCCAGCACTTGGGAGGCAGAGGCAGGAGGATTGATCTTGAGTTCAAGGCCTATAACTCCCTCTCAAAAGCCAAAAGGAAGGAAGGAAGGAAGGAAGAAAGGAAGGAAGGAAGGGAGAGAGGGAGGGAGGGAGGGAAGGAGGAAGGGAAAGGAGAGGAGAGGAAAGGAGGGGAGGGAGGGAGGGAGGAAGGAGAAAGGGAGAAAGAAAAAAGAAAGAAAAAAGGAAGAAAGAGAAAGGGAAAGGAGAGGAGAGGAAAGGAGAGGAGGAGGGAAGGAGGGAGGAAGGAAGGAGAGAAGAAATAAGGAAAGAAGGAAAGAGAAAGAAAGAAAGAAAGAAAGAAAGAAAGAAAGAAAGGAAGAAAGAAAGAAAAGCAAGCAGGCAGGCAACCAGGAAATGGAAATGTTTGTAAATATCAGTGACTGTTCTCCAACATGATCTTCTTGTTGTTGTTGTTGTTAGGTGCCATCAAGTCGGTATCCGACTCATAGCGACCCTCATAGGGTTTTCAATGGCTGACTGTTTCGGGATTGCCTTGGGAGTGGATTGTCAGGTTCTTCGCCCATGCCAGGTTCTTCTCCCAATGATCTTCTTCGTAGGCATCAATCAAGGGCATTAGATATATCTGGTCATTAATTTAAATGGCCAAAGGTAAAGAATGCAGTCATGTGGTCCCAAACGTAAAAGAGGCAGATGTTCATCATTCTTGCTAGAAATCTATAAACAAAGCTATGATCTACCTCAGAGCAAGGCTGTACTCTAAATAAACACCAACAATTGCCAGGCATGGTGGTGCACACCTGTCTTCCCAGTAACTCTGGAGACTGAGACAGCAGGATTGCAGATTTGAGGCCAGATGTAGCCCACACAATTTAGCAAGACCCTGTCTCACAGTAAAATATTTTTAAAGGGGGAATATGAAGTTACACATCAGGGGGAGTGACCTGGGTTCAATTCCTCAGTACAGCAAAAATTAAAAATTAAAATTAAAAATCAGCAACTTTCTTGCATTGTGAATTATTCCCTGCATTGCCCAGTTAATACAGCATAATTCATATCATGGGTTAGATGGAAATGGAAATGACAATCCCTGAATTTGTGAAGTCTAAAATGGGACGGAATAGCATTTTTTTCTCTCTCTTTATTGGTAAATGTTGGTGAGGTGTAGAGTAATACAGCAATTGACTTTTTCCATTATGCAATTATTACATCATTTTCGTTACACTTTTATCAACTTACAAGGTATATGGAACCTTTTGACTAATATGTAGTAAAACTCATATTCATAGTTGGATTAAATTCCCCTATTTTTCCTATGTGCTTACGAAGTTGCAGCATTTACATTGAGATTATCCTCTCCCCCTTTATTTCTCTACACTGTTTCTCCTCCCCATTCCATCTTCTGCGATCTTCACTTCCTTTTGATAGTTCCCTGCCTCCTTCTTTCTACTCTTTGTTATCCCTTCTTTGCTAAGTTTAACTAGAATTGCATTTTAATCAATGGCCATGCTGCAGGGAGTCCTACAGTTAGCTCCAGGAAGTGCACATTTTCCAAAAAACATTCAGGGAGGAAGTATGGATACAGGAAAACCTATGGAAGAATGAATTATCCAAAAAAAAAAAAAGGAAGGAAGTATTCTGCATCTGTGAAAGTATATAATTAACTTTGCAGCTTGCTGAGTGTTTTGCTATAATTAGAATAAAAGTGTGTGTGTGTGCACATAAATTCATGCACACACACACATTTGTCTACCAAAAGTTTGATCTCATTAAATGTATGCAAACCTGACTTTGCTGTTTAGATTCAAATGTGTGAGAAGGCTGTAGTATTTTTGGTACTGCCTACTGGTGACTGAAGTTTCCCACATATCTAATGCTGAGCTGGACTTGAACGACTTATGCCCCATGCGGCACTGAGAGCTCAGTTCAAAAGGCAGCTACCAAGAGAAGTCTTCCACAGCCTCCCCCCTGAGTCTATGTTTTACCTCTTCCCAGCTCCAAGTACTCACAATACACTGGGCTTTCCTTTCATTACATTTCTTAAACTGTAATTAAGTGATTAATTGCAGAGTTATATAATTAGTTGTTGGATATCAGTCTCTCTCCACCAGTATGAATGCTTGGTGAAGAAAGTTCCTTTGTTCCATGCCTTGAACAGAGTAAACACAGAATAAGTAAATGTTGGATGTCTATTTACAGCTACTTTTTCTACCACCCACATCAAGAGCTATCACTGATTAAGCCTGGAAGAATAATTTCTTAATAATATCTGTAAATAGTTCAGTTTCCATTCTCTACCACCAGATCCTATGACCCTCTCTAAAGTAGACCCAGTCATTATTCTCCTTTGCCAAGCATTTGAAACTCAATGAGGACACTCTCCTAAAGCCCCAAATCTTTTCTTTGCCTATACCTCTCAGTGAAAGTTAAAATCATTTGATATTAATTATTGATACCTTTTCCCAAGGCTTAGGGAAACTCATTCAAACTACTAGGATGATTTTCAGTAGGATATATAAAATATAACACACAATAAAACTTAGAGCACTTAATAAAAGTTAATGTCAACTTATGTGACATTTTAACTGTGATAATGCAATTGGCATTTCAGTCCCATTTGCTATTTGGTTTTTCATTTGAGAGAACATTGTACAAATCTTACCATCATTCATGCAGTTTGCTCTTGTCAAGGTGAGTTGTGCTGTTCCTCCACCTGTCAGATATGAAAACATGAAGCCTATAGTTTGCGATGCGTGCGGCGGTACCACTGTGGATGCAGCCGATCTTGTCAGATCTCGGAAGCTAAGCAGGATTGGGCCTGGTTAGTATTTGGGTGGGATCCCACCTGGGAACACCAGGTGCTATAGGCTTTGGAGAAGGACCCAGCAACCCACTCCCAAAAAACAGTCATCCATTGAAAACCCAATGAATAGCAGAGAAGCAGTGATAATATTGTTTTGCCTGTTGTACATAGGGTCGCTATGAGTTGGACACCAACTGGATGGTACCTAACAACAACAACAATAGTTTGTGACAATGGATATATATTAGGCTCTGTTAGTCAAGCTTCTGTAATGACAAGGTCCAGAAAGCCCCTCAAAAGCAACTTAATGAATAGATGTTTTACATACAAAGATGGAAAGAAACATAAGATCGGCTTCCTGGTGGCCCTACAGGTATGCAGGGAGAGAAAAGGAGGTGACCTCCCAAGTGGCAAGTTCCCCAAGGTTGGAATAGAGGGTGGGCACTCTATCAGCAGCAGGAGTTGATGTCTCTAAAAAGGGGCCATCAAAAAAAACTATAAAAAATAAAAAGGAGCCATCACTAGCCAGACATCATGACACATGCCTGTAATCCCAGCACT
>VMDO01012979.1:45202-60103 GCA_007922755.1 Pedetes capensis | reverse complement strand
TACCCAATCAAAAGGGAGAAAACATTTTTTACAAGTGACAATACAAAAATCATAATTTATACTTAATTAAATCTATGTTTCACCATGTTGATCAGCATGACTAAACATTATATTAAAAAGTAGTAACATTAAATATTGGTGAGGTCATAAAGAAACTGATCAGTCACACATCCCTGATGCAAATGTAAAATGATACAGCCACTCAGAAAAACATCTGGCAGTTTCTTTTTATACTACTAATGCACTGCTTACCTGCAGCCATGCCACCCTGGCATTGGATGTCATCAGATCTTGGAAAATAAGCAGGGTTGGGCCTGAATAGTACTTAGGTGGGAGACTGCCTGGGAATACTGAGTGCTGTAGGCTTGGAAGAATGCCCTGGCAGCCCACTCTCAAAACAGTCATTGAAAACCCTATGAATAGCAGGGAAGCACTGACAATAGTTCCAGGTATGGCACAGTGAGGTTGCAGCCATACCACTGTGGCGACGGTTCCCATCAGATCTCGGAAGCTAAGCAGGGTTGGGCCTGGTAAATACTTGGATGGGAAACTGCCTGGAAATACCAGATGCTGCAGGCATGGGAGAAGGACCCAACAACCCACTCCTAAAAATACCAATCAGCCATTGAAAACTCTATGAATAGCAGAGAACCACTAAGAATAGTGTTTCCTCACTTATAACAATAGTGTTGTAAGTAGGGTTACTAGGAACTGAACACCAACTACATCTCATCTAACAATACTACATGGTACAATGATAGGTAATGTTTCATTCTATTGTACATAGGCAACAACAATGGACTGCTTATAGTGATAACCGACTGCACTTTTAGGTATATTTCCTACAGAGAAATAAAAACTTATGACATCTATACACATACATTCATAGTAGTTTTGTTCACAGTAGCCCCACACTGGAAATACACACTCCTGCTTCAACTGGTGAATAGTTATGCAAATGGTGCTACCTTTGCACCACAAAATACTAGTCAGCATGAAAAAGGAAGGGTTGGGCCTGGTAAATACTTGGATGGGAGACTGCCTGGAAATACCAGATGCTGCAGGCATGGGAGAAGGACCCAACAACCCACTCCTAAAAATACCTGCAACATTTGGATACACCTCAAGGAAACAAAACCCAGAGAGAAATTAAAAAGCCAATTTCAAAAGAATACACATTTCATGACTCCCATTTATATAACATTTGTGAAATAGCGTAATTCCAAAGATGAGCAATGATTAGTGATTGCAAAGAGTTAGGGACAGGGAAGGCAGGTATGGGTGCTATAAAAGGGTACCACAAGGGAATCTTTTGGGATGGTATAGTTTAATATCTTCATTGTGGTAAGGGTTACATGATGCTACATGTTGGATAAAATTAAATAGATCAAGAGAGAGAGATGGGGGAGAGAGAGAGAGAGAGAGAGAGAGAGAGAGGATAAATATCACTGCATCATCTGAAAAATTCCTGTGATTTACAGCAATTCAGAGATGCTGGTTTTGATATTATGCTGTTTTTTACACACAAGACATTAAACAGGGAGAGGCATTGTGAAAAATACACAAGGCCTTCCTTTCACCTTCCTGTGAACTTACAGTTATTTAAAAATTAATTATAATTTCATTTCCATAAATTAAAGTGTATTTTGTTGACATC
The DNA here is from genome assembly GCA_007922755.1 of Pedetes capensis. NCBI lineage: Eukaryota > Metazoa > Chordata > Mammalia > Rodentia > Pedetidae > Pedetes > Pedetes capensis. The sequence goes on along the minus strand of VMDO01012979.1, from coordinate 58,446 downwards.
TATGAACCAAAAACAGGTTTTAAAACTAAGTCTCTTTAAAAGGCTTTAAAATATTTTAAAATAGATAAAAAAAAGTCTTTTAAGTACTCTTAAGTCTTGTTAACATGGAGAATGCCTCAAATTTAGGCACTATATTCATTTTCTAAAGATGTTATAATAATTATTTCATATTTAGAGAGTTACAGCAACAAAAACATATATTTCCGTAGTTATGGAAGCCAGAGATCCAAAATAAATTTAAATGAAACAACATCAAAGTATTGGAAGGTTTGAGCTGGCTACCATGATGCATACCTATAATCCCAGAGATTCTAGAGGCTGAGGCAGGAAGAAGGCAGATTTGAGGATGGAGGCAGCCTGAACAATTTACTGAAAATCTGTCTCAAAATAAAATTGTTTAAAGGGGCCTGGAGATGTGGCTCAGCTATGGAGGGCTTGCTCAGCATGTGCAAGATCCTGGGTTCAATTCCCTAATACCAAAAGAAAAAAAAAATCACTGAAAGGTCAGTATTGCTTTGCAAGACTCTTATTGAGAGTCTGAACCTCCAGCTTTTGGTGGCTGCTGACACTCCTTGATTTATGGCCACACAAATCTGTCTTTTCAGTCACATTGCCTACTTCCTTTTGTGGGTATCAAATTTCTCTCTGTCGCTTTCTTTTATGGACCCTTGGACAACATGTAGGACCCATCTGGGCATGCCTAGATAATCTCTTAATGTCAAGATTGTGTCTACAAAGGACCTTTGTTCAAATCAGGTTACATTTACAGATTTACAGTTGTCAGGGATTAGGAAGTGAATTTATCTTTGGGAGCCATTATCTTTCTACCATAGGCATATAACATTCTTTATACTTAAATACATATACATATATATATATATATTATCACCTCATAAAACATGAACTTGAAGGAACTTATTAACATGTTTTGATATCTTCATAGAATGTCAAGTATGATCTTTTATAGTTATTTGATACAGTAGGCTGTGGCAAAAAAAATTGAACAAAAATAGTTTCTACCAATTCCGTACATGTCTGCTACTCCTTTCAAAAGACAGTGTTATGCTCTTTTCCTTTTAAATTTGGGCTAGCCTTGAACTTTCTGTGAGCTCTAGAACGCAGAAGAACTGTTCCAAGGCTATCTTGAAGAAGCCTGGTAGTTTCTTCTTTCCATCTTTTGGAATCCAGATAACAGGAAAAAAGTCAACCTGCCTGACTGGAAACCCCACAAAGAGAGAGAGAAAGATCAAGATTGAGATAGAGATAGAGACAGAGAGAGAGATTGACTTAATTCATTGCCAATATTCCAGCATCTGAGCTGAATCTTGAGACTTGAGAACAAAGACATTCACAATCTACCCACAGCTGAACTGCCAGCAGTTAAGAACAGTTGAAGCACCCACCTGAACCCAGGCATACCACAGAATAATGAGAAATATTGTCATCATTATTTTAAGTCACTATGTTTTAGAATGGTTTATTGTATTGACATAGGTAACTAAAATATTGGCCTATAAAAGGATAATTATTTGTTAGAAACAGCATTGTCCATAACACTGTTCACAATGAAGCTAGCCCTGTGTGTGAGTAGCATAGTATTGTTGTTAGGTGCCATGGAGTCAAGTAGGACTCATAGCAGCAGTCATAGGGTTTTCAATGGCTGATTGTTTCCGGATTGCTTCAGGAGTGGATTGCCAGGTCCTTCTCCCATTTTTATAGTCCTGGGGATAGAACCCAGGGCCTCAGAGAACACAGAGCTGCATTCTACCAACTGAGCTAAACTCCAACCCTTTGGTATAGGTTTCAAAATCCACACAGTGATTTTCTTTTAACCACAAAGGAGATAATAACTTTCAAAGTAACACTTAGTCAGTCTTATGTAAAGCTCTGTGAGGTCACTCGCATGTTTAAAGCATCATGCATATCAGAAATGAAGTAGGGATTGTCATTGGAAATACTACAGACACGAAAATGATCATTAAAAAGTGAAATTCAGTAACATATACAAAGAATTATATAACATGATGAAGTGGGGTTTATTTCAAGTATGCAAAATTGGTTGGATTTTCAAAAATCAATATTCAATACCACAGAAGGAAAAAAAAAACACATGACCATATAGACTGATATAGAAAAGGAATTTGATGAAATTAAACACTTATGGTTAAAAGCTTTATAAAAAATCAGTAACAGAAGTGAACTTTCACAACTTGATAAATATCATCTACAAAGTCATAGAGTTGATACTGTATTTACTTTTGAAAGACTGAATGCTTGTCCCCAAGAATCAGAAACAAGACAAGAATGTGAACTCCCACAACCTCCATAGTATTGGATGCTCTAGACAGTATAGGAAGGCAACGAATAGGAAATACAATGCACATAGATCAGAAAGGAAGAAAATATTTCTTATTTGCAGCCATTTTGATTGCTTCCCTCTCCCTTCTTAAATACAAGTAGTCTTTTTGATTTTTGCCAATGTGATAGGAGAAATAGCTCCCAAGGTAAGCATTTTCCTCAGAGATAACAATTAATCTTATGTGAAAAGATATCTTAGTGCATTAATCACAACGAAACAAAGTGACCCTCAGAGCTAAAACTCAACTTTATCCTATATTAAGTAATACTGCACATTTAAAGCTATTCCTGTATCCCTATCTATCCTTGGGACTTGTTATTAGAGAGAGATAATTATTTTCAAAGTTAATATTTAAGAAGATAAGTTTCTCAAGAATTACTAAACATCTCCAGAAGAGTAATGTTCTAAGTAAATTTGGACTGAATCTAAAGATTCCTCCCATATAACTGTGAATGTTTTTCATGTGCGAAACTATGCCTATAGATTTTTGTTAAAAAATCCGCTCAGAATCTGCCCTGCATAGGAATGTTAATGTGTACAATCATATGTATGTATGTAGTAATAAAGAATTAACACACTTCAAAAAAAGTTAAGAGGTAAACTGAGAAATAAGAAAAAATTGGAGCTTTTGCTCATCACTCAGGTCTCTTTTAGATCTTCCATTCTAAGTGAGACTTTTTCAACTGACTGGATGATAATGCCAGAGTTTAAAGGTATACAAATGTCTTACCTACTCATACACAAACTTTATTTTATGACAGGAAAAATGTGTTTTCTAACATGTACATGCTAAAATTTGAATTAGGAGTACTGGGTAAATTACTGACTATAAATATGGAGCTTAAGTTTTAGTAACTATCTTACTTATTATAAATGTTTCAATAATTGACAAGTAGGATATTTCATCTGCATACTAGCATCTCAAATAGCTGGTGTCCAATTTTAAATTCTCTATTTCTACTTGATTGGGTAACAAGTACTTGTCTTCTAGGAACACATGCAAATATCTTTTTAATTCCATTAAAATGTCACCCTTGAATTAGCTATATTGTTGAATCACGTATACAATGTGCAGATAAAATTTAGTAATACGCGGTAAGAAATTATCCTCCCTTCAAAATTCTATTAATTCTTGGCTTCCTGAGAAAAGAATGCACTAAAAGTTTCACGTGAAGGAAAATGGTCAGTTAATTCAATTTTAAACAGGTGGAATAACAAAATCGTCTGATTTTGATGGTCGAATACCCCGAATTTAATATGAGAGAAATATACATAGATTCCAAGAAAACTCTGTCCATCATGAAGTTTGTATGAAGTACCTACATACAAGTCAAACCCAGTACTAGCTGCCAAAGACAAGTAGGTCCCTAGCTCACCACCCTTCTGGAGGAAAAGAGTCTGGGTAGGGTGGGGAGCTTGATGAGCCTTCTTTGTTCCCAGTGCTCCAGAAAGCAACCAGGAATCGACAGGCAAAAAATATCTTTTACCGGATGGATGATGAGGGGATTAAAAGCAGCACAGAAAGCAAACCCTTCATTCCCTTCATACTTCTTGCATAGTGTACCGCAAGAAAGGCGCGGACTAAAACTGGGTCTACCTTTTGGACTTGCAGGGGAAGACCGCCTGACAATAGAAATGGTTGCAGTTCATTTGCATAAGCACCCAAACACTGCCGACGTCACCACGCCCGAGTCCAGACGCCGCCGGGTCTTACTCCAGCCTTTCCCTGCGTGGGTGGAAGATGGAAACGGAAAGCGAGGAGCGGGAGAACGCCGGCCGGGGGACTTCCCCGCTTCCAAGGCGCATCAAAAGCCATTGCTCCGCTTCCCGCAAAAGAATTCCTGTCCCTGCGGCCCGGGCTCGCTGGGGCACTGTGATTTATTGAGATTTATTTATGTTTATCTTATTTTATTTTTGCGGTACTTGGGGGTTGAATCCAGAGCCTTGCACATACTTTACGAGTGCTCTACCACTGGGCTGCACCTTAAGCCCATTTTTCATTTTTATTTTGACACAGGATATCGCTAAATGATGCGGACTCGCTACCGTCCTGCCTCAGCCTCCCTCCCAGTCTTTGGGATTACCAGGCGTGGGCTACCTTTCATTCATATTTATAAACCTGGTGCGCAAATTAAGAGTAAAAGGCTTTTCCCCTATAGTACTGTATTCAGAACGGTCTTTTGTCCGGGCCACCGAGCCCAGCCAAGTGAATAGAAGGTGGACACGATGTGAGTTTTCCAAATTGTTCCCTTCCTGTCCTTAAAATCCCCGAGCCACCACCCTCACCGCCACCCTCTCAGATTCTAGGCGCCCAGCAAGCTGTGCTTTCTCCAGCAGCCACGTGCCTGGTGCGCGGCGTCAGGTCCACTTTGGGATCCTGTATCACAGGATGCTCCAAGCAAAAGGGAGCTGGGGTCACGTGAAGACGTTCTGCCTTCCATAGCCGCCTTCCACAGTTGCCAAAGAACCACAGGCGAATGAGAAATAAGGCTCGCAGCTCTCCCCGCCCCACCGCCCACCCGCACGAGGGTCAGCTTCCAGGGTACCTCGGAAGCGCCTCCTAAGCTCGACCCCAACTTTCCTCTCGGACTTCCCGGGTTGGACCCCACCCTCCAACCCAACTTGACTAGGAAACGAGGAGGTCTCCAGGGATCCCGTGGGCCATTCTCAGGAAGGAAAAGAAGGAAGGATGGCCGCACGTTGCGACCCACGTGCTTCTCCCTACAAGCGCTGTCTCTACCCTTGCCCGGCAGCGGGTTTGCCCAGGTGCGGGACGTAGAGACCACGGGGTGGCCCGCAGAGCCCACCTTCGCCCTCCCGGGGTTTTTCAGCTGCCCTTCCTCTTCCCACCCCAAGTCACAGTCAGCGTCCTCATGGGGATCCATCCATCAATTCTGTTCTCCTTCCTGGACTCCTAGGTAGCTAATGGCGAGCCCCACCCTACTCCCAACCAAGCCTCTGGCACCAGAAAGTGTCTTTACCGTCAGTGTCTAGACCCAACACCTCTCGCTGCTCCCGGGTCCCAGCAGCAGCAGTCGTGAGAAGTCGGGTCCAGGTGGCTGTGACAGAGGCCGCAGGGGAGCTTTCCGGAGAGAAGCAGTCGGTTGCCAAGGGCGGGCCCCGGTGCTTGGTTTTGGGGGCTGCTGCTCCGCAGGCTGCCGAGGAGACGCTGCCGAGCGCCCGAGTGTCTGCCAGGGAACCAGCACGGGCTGCGGGCGCGCGGATCCGTGCGCGCCTATGTGTGAGTGTGTGTGAGTGAGGGTGTGACGGAGGCGCCCACGTGCCCGGCCCGCCCGTGCTGCGGCCGCCCACAGACTGCGGGGGAGAGAGGGAAGCTTAGGGCAGCGGCGGGGCGCGCAGGAGCCAGCCAGGTCCGCCGGCGGGGCGCCGCACCTCCCCGCCCCACCGCCCCTTGACGCAGAGGCCACTGCGGCTGCCCGCTGCGTCTTCCCAGCGCGCGGGGCTGGGTCCGCGGCAGGCAAGATGGACTTGGGGAAGCCCGATCCAAAACAAAACAAAACAAATCCTCCCCTGGCCTCCGCCATCGTGTCTTCCCTTAACCTCAACCCAGAGGATGGACACTAGTTTCCCACTCACTGCCACTGTCTCAGCGAGGACAATAGGAATGGTCCCACTTGTCACCCTCTGGTTATTCTCCTAGAGTCCATAACGGGACTAAAAGGGAGGGATCCTACCTTTCTCCCCAGGCCGGCCATTTAATATAGCGTGCAAAAGAAAAGCACTCTGGGCATTTGCTTCGCCATCAAGCCATGGGTTGGTAGCTCTCAGTGATTCTGGTCAGGTTACTGAAGGTTGTTTTAGGGAGCTAGTCACTACTCTATGTTGGTGCTTATGTATGTGACTTTTTTCCAAGGAGTCTCATTACCAGATAAAATCTGACTCACTTCTTATGATAATCAAGGCATGCTTGTAAACAAGGCACGTGGAGAATTCCTAAAACATACATCTCTGAACATAAAGCTTAGCCTCCTTTTGAAAATGGCTGAACGGGCCTCTAAACAGGGTTTATGCTCTAGAGATTAAATATAGGGTCGTTGATACTTTCAAAATTTGAAAGATATGCAAAATGAACCTAGAACAGATTATAATAGAAAAGTTCAGTTACTTGGCAAAGTATATTTTTTCACTTCTAGGTGATTAATATTATCATTTAAAAAATACCTCTGTGGACTATTAGAGCTTCCAACAATTCCTTGGATTTTAAAGGTTTGTATCCAATTAAGATTGAATTAAATAATAAGGCTATTGCAGTCAGGACTTTTATGCATTGAAAAATCTTCTGGAAAGAAGTCACAAGATCTAAATTTGAGGTCAGAATATTGCTATTAATCCTTTTAAAGCAGCCAAGAAAACTTTTCTCAGCCTTTCTTCAAATCCCACCTTTAAAAAATTAAGTTAGCTGGGCGCTGTGGTGCATGCCTGTAATCCCAGTGGCTCGGGAGGCAGAGGCAGGAGGATCTCAAGTTGGAGATCAGAGGCAGTCTGCGTAACTTAGTGAGACCCTGTCTCAAAAAGTAAAAAAAAAAAAAAAAAAAAAAAAAAAAAAAAAAAAAAAAAAAAAAAAAAAAAAAAAAAAAAAAAAAAAAAAAAAAAAAAAAAAAAAAAAAAAAAAAAAAAAAAAAAAAAAAAAAAAAAAAAAAAAAAAAGTGGCTGGGGGTGTAGCTCCGTGGTCCTAGTGGTCCAACACTTGCAGAGCATGCAAGCCTGAGGCCCTGGGTTCAACCCCCAGTACCACAAAAAAATAAAATAAAATAAAATAAATTAAATTAAAAGTTAAAACATGAAAGTTGATCCTCTGGATGCAGCTCACCTAAACACAGGTAAATGAGTGCTGTTGATTAAATACACCAAAGGAAAAACAAAACCAGTTACAATAAACCTCTTACAGAACCTCTTACTTAATTTGATTTTTACTTCACATACCGGTGACAAGCCAATATTTATGTTGACAAGTATCCTTGTTTTATATGCTGAAACTTAAATACAGTACAAACATTATCAATAACAACTACGAAGAAGAATAAAGGTAGCCATATATTCCCCATACTCACAATTAGGTTTATGTGTGGAAAACAAAATTATCTGTATGCTTGCATGCACAAATTATAGTAGTACCAAAAAATACTAAAAGTATTTGCCCCATATAGTTTTCCACTGATCTTTGACACCTACCTAAAATGCATGTACAAAACTACTTTTCAAAAATTATTTGTAGTAATGTCCTCAATACTGCTAATGAGGAAAAGTAGAAGAAAGCAACTATTGTACTGAGCTTCCCACTAAGTATCTGGGGATTTATAATATCTTTTTTCAATCTTCTCAACTAATTAATAAGGTGATTTTTTCCTAATTTACATCTTACAGAGAAGTGATACCCAGAAAACAAAAAATCACGAAAGTCGCACAGCTGGTTCAATGATGGAATGAAGAATTAAGCACAAATCTATTGGCCTCTGAGATTGTGTTTTATAATAATATCTTGTAAGATTTTAATGCATTTATAGATTTCTTAATGGGAAGAATGAGAGATTTTTGACAAGGGCTATGCACCTTTGGAAACAAGAAATGGAGTGAGGTTTCAAAGACCCCCTCAAAAAACAGAGGTGTTAACGTACGTTTTTAAACGTAACTTTTAAAATTTGTCTTTTTAAATTTTAACAACAAAGAGACTTCCAGGATTTAAAGTTCAATTTGCTGATATTTTTTAGGCTAAGCATTTGTGAGTGCTTTCTCTGTCATACTGGGCAAAAAATGACCAGAAGGTGTTAGTGTAGGAGGAGAAGGCAATGCACAGAAGGAAAACAGCAGCACTTGGAAGAATATTTCAACCCCCAGCGAAGGAAGACCAGTCTTTCTGACCACATTGTGTTTAATATTAGCAAGTACTCATTCACTGAAAATTGTGTGCCTTTTTAATGTGTGAAATAATTTATATGTATCATTTTTGTTCATCTTTACACTAGACTTTTGATGTGGTTATGGTTAGTAGCCAAACACTGCAGAAGAAAAAAACTGAGACTGATTGTCCAGACCCACACAGTCATGAGACACCTGCTATTTACTGTAAACAAATATCTGCCTCTATATACATCACTTTCTGAATTTGATACAAACTTTCAAGCAATTAATAATACACATCACATTTGGAAAAATATATGATAAAAGATCTGATAAAAGAGAGAATTACATTCTCATTGACAGAAGAAGGGAGGGATTCTGATTCAACAAACCTTTCTACTCTAGTGTTTCATAAACAAAACCCTAAGAATGACATTATGTAAAAATTACCAAAGATGTAGCATCAGAGTTCATAGAAACAATTCAAAGAATTATCAATAAATAAATAAATCATGATACAAAAGAAAACATTGAAATCAATTCACATCATGAGGTTTTAATTCATGTTTCCATATATCTATTCATGCTTTATTTCATGGAGATTCTATTTTGCATTCCAATAAAAAAATATTACAGTGTCCTCCATATCAAATGTAATTTGACATATGGACTCAAAATTTTTTGAAGCCAAAGTCTGTATAATCTCAAAATATCTACTGAATGCAGTGATCCCTATATATCTATATCTATATCCCTCTGTATATCTATCCCTCTATATCTATGCAACCATACATAGAAAATATTTGGGAAAAAAGTCTGTACTGTACTGAACATGTACATACTTTTCTTCTCATTATTTCCTAAACAATACAGTGTAGTAACTGTACATAGCATTTCCATTGCTTTAGATATTACAAGTAATGTAGATACCACTTGAACTATCTAGGAGAATGTGACAGAGTCATATGCAAATACTGTTGGACTTTATACAGGGAACTTTAGCATCTTTGGATTTGGATATCTTTGAGCGCCCTGGACCTGATCCCTTAAAGATAGTAAGTGCTACACTTTGGATCTGGATTTTCCCCAAAGGCCCAAATGAAGGCTTGATTCCCAGCTCATGGTAGTACTGGGAAATGGTGGAGCCCTTTAGAGGTGGGGCCTATTCAAAGGAAGTTACTATATTGGAGGTGTGCCCTTGACAGATATTAGAACCCTGGCTTCTCCCTTTCTGTGCCTCCTGGCAGCATTGGGGCAAACAAGTTTCCTCTGCAACAGCTTCTCTAGGTTCTGCTGCCTCACCACAAGCCAAAAGCAAAATGAGGCCAAGCGTTCATGGACTGAAACTCTGAAACCATGAGCCAGACCAAACTCTTCTTCCTTATGTTGATTTTCCCAAGTATTTTGTCACAGTGATGGGAAGTGAACTGATAAACAAAGGACAAATGCATTCCTGTATTCTGCTCATCCTGTCTCATTTTTTCTTCCTTTTTTTCTCTTTTTTCTGTTGATATTTGTTTGTGTGTTTTGAGATAGAGTCTCCCTTATGTAGTGTAGCTGGCCTTCAAACTAAGATCCTCTTGCATCTGCCTCCCAAGGGTTGGGATTATAGGCCTATGTCACTGCTCATGATAATTCCTACATTTTCATGACTAATGAGAGCTTCAAGGTAGATACGAGGTAAAACTAAGTAGATTGTCCAATTTCTCTGTGGGAAGAGTATGGGTTAACTGAACTGACAAACGTCAAGGCAATCAAATCAGTTTTTAACTAATTGGCTAAAATACTGAAGCATCCAAGACAATGAAAAAATTGATTGAATTTTGCTAATGTTGCTGCACTTTGTAGATAAAGGCTAAGTGGTTCTGGCAAATAAAAACACCAACACAAGCTATCATTTTATTGATGCAGAAAAGCACCCCCTGCTTCATCTCACTGATTACAATCACCAAGTTCTTAAGTTGCCTCTAGCCATACCACTGTGGCATCCCATCCCATCAGAGCTCGGAAGCTAAGAAGGGCCCGACTTGGTTAGTACTTGGATGGGAGAACGCCTGGAAACACCAGGTATTGTAGGCTAGGGAGAATGACCCAGCAACCCATTCCCCCAAAACAATTAGTCATTGAAATCTGTATGAATAGCAGACAAGCAGGACAACAGTGTTCTTTCTACCTGTTGTACATAGGGTCTCTATGAGTCAGACACTGACTTGACAGCACCTAACAACAGGTTCTTAAATTAGTGTTTAATTATAAATTTCTTTTATGTAATATTAGATTATATAGTTAAAACATTTTATGTAAGTCAAGTACTATGCTCAGCATCCATGTTATATAGATAGAAAACTGAAATGTTTTATGGCATTTTTTGCATGTAGTATGTAAACTGCCTTTTCTTTCTATCACTGCTAATCTCATTACAGATATATGCAGATTCTTTAAACCCTATGATTTTTATTTTTTCCTAAAATTATTATTTTAATACAAGAATGAAATTTGCTCACCTAGAATAAAATTCAAATGATGAACTTGAACATGATAAATAGTTAAAGCCCCTTTGTTCGAGTTCCCATCTTTGGTAAAGGTCAGGACAAGGATGGTAGGGTTCAGTTTTACATAGAATGTCAGGGAAGGTATCACTGAGATTTTATTGGAGCAAGCACTTGAAGGACTTGCAGAAGTTAGTCTTGTTGGGAGGCAAGTGTGAGCATGTTGGAAAAATTCTTTGACACCCTTAACTTTTGTAACAGGAAGCATACATAAGTAAAATTGTATTGTAACAATCTTCCACAAAAAATCATCTATAAATCACAAAGACAACATTTAAATGAATTTAAAAAATGTTTATGATAATCTCTGCTGTATGGAGAGTGAAGAAATAAACACAAAGTTGCTCACTGTAAGGAAATGACAGATAAATGTAGGATGTTTTTTGCGGGAGAGAGTAACTATATCATTCATGGGCATCTAAGTATGTGGCAAAAATAATTGAAATTTAGATCAAATAGCTACACTTGAGATTTAGATATTACAAATTTGCAGCCTCTATTGTTTCAGTTCAGCCTCTCAACTCATATTTCACTGAAAGTTTTCAGACTCAATCTTACCACTGTTCATTATTATCTTTCCTAATATTGGACAGATTATCTGAATATCATTTACAAAAGGCAAGGAAATCACTAAATCATTAAAATATATTCAGATTCAAAAATCAACTTCAAATTCCATTCCTTAAAGTCTGTTCCCCTAGGGCCTTCTGGTATAATCCTTTTTATTTACTCTTGGTCACAAAAGCAGAGCTACCAATAAAAGTTACAGGAAAAGGATATTTAATATAGGAAATAAAACTTTAAATAGGCAGAAGAAATTGGAATTGAGAAGTAAAGGTCTAGAATGCTACATAGAAAATAAAATATTTACTAACAATTTCAGATTCAGTCCATTTAGGTGGAGATCCCCAAGCTCACAAGGAATTCCAACTAACTAGAGCACCCTGGCTGTTTGATCACCTGAGAATGGTGGCTTCCATTTCACTTCTCTCTGTCAAAATACATGGGTGTTCACACCATCCATGAGAACCTATAGACCAAGAGATTGTCAGAAATATAGTGCCCATTACACAAGTAGGATGCAATGGCAATATGAAATTGACAATAACCAATCACAAAGTGTTTCTATCCATAGTAAGGATTTCTTTCTTTCTCTCTGTCTTTCTGTCTCTTTCTTTCTCTTCCATCCTTTCTCCTCCTCCTCCTCCTCCCTTCATCTCTTTTCTTTTTCAGTTATGCATTATTATTATTATTATGGCTTTGTTCTTTTCACAGGGGAGTTAGGAATACTTTATCTTTTACAAAAGTGTTAAATAGCACGCATGTATCTTTTTGGAAGTATCTCTTCTTTGTTGTTGTTAGGTGTCATCGAGTCACAACCCTCGTAGGGTTTTCAATGGCTGATTATTTCGGGATTGCTTCAGGAGTGGGTTGCCATGTCCTTCTCCAGTTCTGGGAATTGAACTCGGTACCTCAGAAACTGCAGAGAGGCGCTCTACCAGCTGAGCTAAATCCCAGCCCCATCTCTTCTTGGAGAGTCTGAAATAAACTGGATTATAAATCCCTCTATGCCTAGTAATCTTTGGGTGGTAATTCTTTTGCATTTTTCCAACTTTTAAAAATAAATCTTTCGATGTAGATTTTCTTCTTTCTTTTCAGTGATTTTGGATCTTTTTTTGGAAATCATTATTTCAAACAAATTATAAGCAAAGAATTTCTCATGATGCTATTTTATATCTTAAAAATCAGTTTCCCCACTAAGCTTGTATTTCAGTGAGTTCACACTGATATAACAAATTACCATACAATGAGTAGTATAAACAGTAAACATTTTGTTTCTCACTCTTCTGGAAGCTGGAAGTCTAAGAGCAAGGTGCCTCCAGATTTTGGTGTCTGGTGAGGTTTGCTTCCGGAATAGCAGATGGGAGTCCTTCCTGGTGTATCCTCACATGGCAGAGAGCAGAGGGAAGTTGGAACAAGTTCATGAGTCTTTTCTTCTAAGGACAATAAGCTCATTCGTGATGGCTCCACCATCATGACCCAATTATCTAGTTATGGATCAGTCCATAACAGTTTGTGTAACTCAGGCTTGCTGCCCAAATAACCACCCAAGAATCTCAGTTGCTTACAACAGAGCAAGCATTCATTTCTTATTCACATTGCACTTCCACAACTGTAGTTTGCTCAACTCTACTTGGCTGTACTCAGTTTTTCTCATATGTCTCCTTATTCTGTGTCATTACCTGAAGTAATAATCTTTATGCAGACCACACTTCTTCTCTTCACAAAAGGGAAGAACAAGAGACCAGACCAAACCAAGTATAATAACCATATATACAACTTCTGTTTAGATGTCGGGCATCCACATCATTCATGTGCCATTGTCTGAAGCAACTTAGGCTCAGCTAATCAAAAGATGCATTGCTCTAGGAAAAGCTGTGGCAAAAGATCTCTTTAGAGTATTGAAAAGCAAAGAC
>VMDO01012979.1:0-45102 GCA_007922755.1 Pedetes capensis | reverse complement strand
GGCCAAACTGTGTCTTACATACTTCGGACATGTAGTCAGGAGAGAACAATCCCTGGAGAAGGACATCATGGTTGGAAGAGTGGCAGGTCAACGCAAAAGAGGAAAACCCTCCACCAGATGGATTGACACAGTGTCTGCAACAATGGGCTTAAACATAAATAAGATGGTTTGCCTGGCACAGAATCGGGAAGTATTTCGATCTGCTGTACATAGGGTCTCTATGAGTCGGACTCGACTCGATGGCACCTAACAACAACAACAATGGTTCTTGCTCTTGACACCCAGTGAGGAGGTGGAAGGATGGGTGAAAAAGCAAGTTATCTATCCCTCAACCCATTCCCCTCTTATCCCTTACAACACAAATCCAATATATAATGGTGGAATAGGGACAATTTATCTGTGATAAACACTGATATTCAGAGTAATGTTCCAAAGCAATTCTGAAATCTCACTAACCTAACTTTCTGTGTTTCTATGCGGATCAAGTAAATGTTATTTAGAAGTCGTGGTTCTATTTCCTGGAAGTAGCACCATTTTCGTTTGTTCCTCATGGCTTCTGGATTACTCACTCTTCGATTAACGTCTTATTATCATCAACATCTAAAATGAAAGATTTTGTGCCTAAAACACTCAGTCTCCTTAAGTAGACTGGTGGTACTTCTAGAAATATAACTCTCAAATCATGTTTTAAATTGCATTTCTTTCCAATGAACTCTATGTATTAATATCTCTGCTCATAATTCTTAAGGCATGCTTTTTATTTAGGCTTAATTGTAGATAGTTTGAGCTTATCATGTATCTGTGAAATCATGCCTTTGATCTCTCTTCCAGATAAATATTGTTCAACTGTAGGATTTAATGAGGGATTGGCAAATGAAATTAAATCCATGTTTTAAAAATATTGTGTGGGGACCACGACCTCACTTTTTCTAATATCGCTCCAAACATTTCCTTGTACTTGTCTCATACTTGGAAATACCTTATCTAATATAGCTAATGTAAAAAATTCATACAAATCACTTTTTATTTAAAATCCTCTTCTCCCATAGCATAGTTCACTAGATGCATTATCTGATTTTTAGATTAGTTCAGATGAAATGATTACCAAATATTGACATTTTTCTAGTCTACAATAACAATTTGCTATGTTTCCATTTTGCAGTATTCAGGGGTTGAACCTCGAACCCCTCACATGCTAGGTAAGTGCTTCACCAATGAGCCACATCCTCACCCCCTCTTAAAATGTCTCATTTAAGTCAGGGTCTCACTAAATTGCACAGGCTATCTCTGGCCTCTAATTTGTGATATTCCTCCCTCAGCCTTCTGAGTAATTAAGATTACAGGCATGTTTCATAGTACCCAAATACAGTATACTATCTATTCACTGGCTGATCCCAAGTGATTGACACGTTACAATTTGTTGTTGTAATTTGTTTTGTGCTATATCAGAACCCACTTCACTTACAAATTTCCATATTAGTCAGCTTTATATCATAACAGAGATGATTCATATGGCTTCTTATTATGAACCCAAGCTTATTCTTATCCAGGCTAAAGGACCAGATCATTCCTTTCTTCCTGCTTTCTTTCTTTCCTTCCTTCTTTCCTACCTTCCTTCCTTCCTTCCTCCTTTCTTTCATTCCTTTTTCTAGAATATCACCACTTACAAAGGAATGCTATATTCAGTTTCTTTCCTACTATTACTACCTCAGTGTCAGAGACTTTCCTCAAATGCTCCTTCGGCTCTCTGAAAAGCTATCTGTTGCTATCTGTTGTCTGTTATGTTATGGCTTTAAGTCTAGTCACTTTCAAATTTTTACCGTTCTAAACCAGGTACGGGAGAAGGACCTGGCAACCCACTCCCAAAAATCAATCTACCATTGAAAACCCTATGAATAGCAGAGAAGCACTGACAATACTGTTTTGCCTGTTGTACCTAGGGTCGCTATGAGTTGGATACTGACTCAATGGCACCTAACAACAACAGCAAACCAGGTACAGTGGTGTGTGTGCCTATAGTCCCAGCTACTCAGGAGGCTGACTTGGGAGGATAACTTGACAGAAGTTTGAGATCAGATTGAGTAACATACTAAAACTTCACCTCAGGAAAGAAAAACAAAACAAACACACATATACACACTCACACACACACATGTATATACTCATATATTCTTCCATGGTGTTAATTTTTTTTAAAGTGCTATAAACAATATTTCTTCCCCATGGTTCATTGAGGACTTAGCACTTCCTGTACAAGTTGGAGTGCATTTAATATGTTCCCGAAAGGTTTGTCTTCATTATTTTGAAGCAATGCAACATTTTCAAGGATAAAAAGAATCCTCTTTGGATCTCCTTTCACTTTATCTCATTAAAAGTCCTCTCAGTTATCTCTTTAAATATCATCACTCGGTTTTCAGTTCGTATTCACAAACTTCTTTAAAATTCCATCTCATCATTGCAGTATGGATCTAGGGAGGTGTTAATTGCCTATGCTCACATCATCATCTTATCCAGAAATCCTCCGTGAATTATACATATACAGTGGATTATACGATGTGAATAGTGTATAAGTACATCCATGCAGGGAGGGAGCATTTTTACTGGTGGATAAACATGTAAGTCTGTGCAGTGGTGGATGTCAAAGAAGGAAAAAAGTGCAAAAGAAAAATTCTCTAATGTTGGAGTGAAATTTCAGATATCATAATAAACTAATTATTTACATGTACGTTTCATATATGCCCACATAAAATCAGTAGAATTTAGTAGGATTTCATGAATTTTGTATAAATATGCAAGCCTAGAAGCAACAAAAACCTACCAAAGAGCAAACCTAGATATTAGAACTTGGTTTCTAAAAACCTTTCTCCACTCAAAAGAAAAAAATCAATTTCAGAAGGAATGGCTGCATTTAGGTTTGGCATGAAGAAAATACAAGATGAGCTTAGGAAAATATTTTGCCATCATGATTAAAAAGAGACAGAGGTATGTGAAAGAAAAAGGAGAAAGTGTCAAAGACTTGACAACTATTGGGGAAATTTGAGTTTAGAAATTAATAATAACAATTGTATAACTCAAAAACAGAATAAAACTATAAAGAGGTCATGTTTCCAATATATAAATCAATACTTTTGGGAGAAGAAAAGCACTTTCTTATAGTAAAATTCCAACTAAAAAGTGTGAGTGGAATAGGTTACTTAGAAAAACTACTGGTTTACAACCAGGAGAGCAATAATTGATTTTAGGAAGAATAAGCTATGATTTCTAAAACTAGTGATTAAAATGTTGTACAAACTTATCATGAGCAATTGTAAGCATACAGATAAGTTTGAGAAATTTTCTAGTGAAAACCAGTATACTAATATATCCATCACTTAGATTCTACCATTAACATTTTACTACAAGTAGTTTATAACACTTAATATGACATGTATATTTGGCCTTTGACCCCAGATCCTGACATAAATCTCCTATTTTTTAAAGTTCGTAGGTGACAGGATCACGTTTGGTCATTAGTAGGTTGCCATACAGCTTCAGGTTGGGGGCTGGCCAACAGAAAGTCCTTGTCATGATTATAAACTTGAAATTCAGCCCTACCCCATTCTCTGGGGAGGAAAAAGAGGTTAGCAGTTGAGTTGATAACTAAACATCCCTATATATTGAAATGCCTGCAGCCGTAGCCCTGTGGTATCCGATCCCGTCAGATCTCAGAAGCTAAGCAGGGTCGGGCCTGGTTAGTACCTGGATGGGAGACCGCCTGGGAACACCAGATGCTGCAGGCTTGAGAGAAGGACCTGGCAACCCCCTCCCAAAAATCAACCTGCCATTGAAAACCCTATGAACAGCAGAGAAGCACTGACAATAGTGTTTCCCCTGTTGTACAGAGAGTCGCTATGAGTCGGATCCCGACTCGACGGCTCCTAACAACAACAACAACGTGATGAAACCCCTATAAAATTCCTAAACTATGGGATTTAAGGAGGTTCCAGGTAGGAAATGCATCCTTGTGCCTAGAGGGTAGCACACCTCAGCCCCATGAGGACTGAAGCTCCTGTGCTTGGGGCTCTGCAGAAACTTTCCCTGTGTACCTCTTCATCTAACTTCTCCCTTTATCTTTTATAATAGACGGGTAAACATAAATGTAATGCTTCTCTAAATTCTATTAATTGTTATAGCAGATGATCAAATGTGAATAGAGGATTGTAGAACCTCCAATTTGAAACCAAGTTGTACAGAAGTGTGAGTACCTACTACTTATGGACAATGTCTAGAGTGGGGAAAACTCTTGTGGAACTGAGCTATTAACCTGAGGACTTTGTAATAATTGTGATAGTGAATGTCAGAATTGAATTAAATTGTAGGACACATTGTAGGTGTCCTCAGAGAAATAGAGAATTACTTAGTGGGGAACATCCACACTTTAGGAAGTAATGCTATACATAATCAATTTTCTTTACACATCAATCCATCTTTCCATCAGCCTATTTATTAATCTAACTTATTTAAGCATTTCAAAACAAATTTGATACATCAGTGCATTTCCTAAGGACTTCCACATACAAATTATTCACTTCTATTCTATTCACTTCTATTCACATAAATTCTATGCATGTTTATAGTTCATTTTTTTCAAGAGAAAATTTAGATAAACAAAATTAACATGTCTTAAGTATGCCCTGTGACGAATTTTCACCCAACTATGCAACCCTACAACCTATCTAGATATAAAACATTGCTATCACTCCAGAAAATTTACTCCTCTTTTCAAATAATACCAAAAGCATTCCCTAGAGGCAACCACTTTACTGATTTCTTTCCCCAACATATACCATTTTTTACTACTCTAAAGCTTCATATAAATAAAATCATAGAATAGTACTTTGTTAAGGCTTCTCTCACCAAATATAATACTTTTTTTCATTCATTCATATTGTTTGCATTCATTTGTTTTTATCTCTGAGTGGAATTCATTCATATGAATATAAATATATAATGATAATCTATATACCTGTGTTGGATACCTAGGATGTTCAGTTTTGGCTGCTATGAATACATTTGCTACAAATATTCTTATACGCTTCTTTATATGGATACATCTTTTCATTTATCTTGGGTAAATTCCTAGCAACTGAATTCCTATCCAATACAGTAGGCATATGCTCGGTTTTATAGAAACCATCAGAACATTGCCCAAATGAGTCTGATTCTAAGTCTGTGCTCTTAACTACACCATATAAATAAAGTGGACATTGTAGGAAAAACAAAATTTTTCCAAGTAAAAAAGAATTAGGAAAAAATGTTTCAGATCAAGAGAATAATACAAACACAAACATAGACTTGTGAGAATCCATTTTTACTCCTAAAAGTAAATTAGGATGTATTTGGATATACAGAGAGGTGTTTGGATATAGAGAGAAATGGAATTGCAAACATAATTAAATAACTTCCTAGAAATTTGCTTGAACACAGTGCTGAAGATTTGGGGCTTAACGTCATAAGGAATGGGCAATTGCAGGGGTTTGGAGGAACTAAGTTACCATTCATTTATTCATTCATTCATACTCTACAAGAAACATATGATGAATGAATGAAAAGCATAACTGAGCATGATAGTACTCTTTCCAGAGCTTTAAAATCAGATACTAAGGGGTTGAGAAAGCATATTAGGAAAGCAAAGATACATCTCTGAGAAATTTCAGAGGACAACTGTAAAGGAATTTGGAGTTAATTAGATTTGTTTCTTGGAAAGAGTAAAAATATATTGTTGGCCAAAGTCTGAATAATTGGCATGTTGGTATTGCACTTTACCAGAACACAAAACTTAAAAGATAATCAAGTTAGTGCTAGGAAGCTGGAAGAAGCAAGGATATTTGAAGACATACTTGCTAGAAAATGGTAATTCTGCTATGACACCAACTACATATAAATGAGGTCCTAATTATAACAGAGTTTAGGCCTCCTATGTTTTATTAGTGGGCTGGGATTTAGCTCAGTTGGTAGAGTGCTGTGCTGCAGTCTCTGAGGTCCTGAGTTCAGTTCCCAGAACTGCAAAAATGGGAGAAGGACCTGGCAATCCACTCCCAAGGCAATCCTGAAACAGCCATTGAAAACCCTATGAGGGTCACTATGAGTTGGATACTGACTCCAGGGCACCTAACAACAACAACAACAACAACAACAACAACAACAACAACAACATGCTTTACTAAGAATAAACTTTGTTTAAACTACTTTGTAATAAACACAAAGCTACTTTAGTTCTAAACTGAGATACCATAGTCCACCTACAGTTGTATCTCCCAAATAATTCTTAGAATTATTTCATTTGTTGTAGGAAATATAGCCAAGAAGATAACATGTCCTTTGAAAATAAAGACATTCAATGATTTTAAAATTGATTTCAGAACTTTTTTAATGATGCAAAGGTATTGGCATTTTGCTGGACTTTGACTAAACAAATTTGCAGAATTTAGAGACAGAGATATAATTACCTATCTTTCAAGTAAAAGCAGTGTGTGATCATATTTAATGAGATGCTACTTTAATTTTCTTCCTTTGAAGGATTTGGAGATATGTGTAAAACATGAGAATTAAGAGTGGGTCAGAAGACAAACTATAATCTTACAAAAAACTCTAGGAACAAGCCTTCTCTTCCATTCTTTCCACACACACCTTCTGTGTGTCATACTATAATCTCTTTGTTATTTTCCCAAGCTTTGCTTGTGAGTAATAGTCAAGAATTATATTTCCCACCCAGTTAGATAGATTCTTATATTAAAATCTGGCTTTTTGTTGCTGTTTTACATAATTTAGATGATTCTCCATTTTGTTGTTGTTGTTGTTGTTGTTTTGGTGGTAGTGACTGAACCCAGGGCCTCATACTTACTTTGCAAGTGCTTTATCACTGAGCTGCACTCTCAGTCCCTTTTTATTTTATCTTGAAAGTGGGTCTTGCTAAACTGCCTCTGGTCTTAAGCCAGTGGTCCACTTGCCTCTGCCTCCCAAGTTGCTGGAATTCCAGGCATGGGCCACCATTCCTGGCATTAGGTTCTCCCTGTATTTTGTAGTCCTGGGACCATTATTGAATGATCCTTCCTCTCCTGTTTGCACAGCTCTGTCCATTTTTGACTATGACAGTTATGATCAAAGTCACAATTAGAAATAATATAGCACAGCAGGAGTAAATAAGAGGGGCCAGAGATGCTCAGCTGGAAGACAGTGCTAATTTAAGAATAAAATTAAGCACACAGTAAGTCTGCTATTGTCATGCGATGCTTCAAAACAAATCACTCTCAAGCTAAAATCCTTAAAATTCCAACTCATATTTATTACATATCTATGTGGTGGTATGGGGCTGAGACTTAGTTGATAGAGCACTGCTCTACAGTCTCTGAGGTCCAGAGTTCAATTCCCAGCGCTGCAAAAATGGAAGAAGGATATGGCAATCCACCCCTGAGGCAATCCCAAAACAATCAGCCATTGAAAACCCTATGAGGTTCGCTATGAGTCCTACAGGACTCAACAGCAACTAAGAACAACATCCCAGGCAGCTAAAAGAAACAATTACTTCAGCATTGAAAGTAGTATTTTTATTTTGTAATACTTTATCTTTCTAAAGAAATGACTGATGTGAGCATACTACTCTTAAATCAGTCATCCAAAAATATGCCAGCATCACCATAGTTGAATTAGTAAAAAATGTATCATTTTATGAGAATATTAGCACAAAGGGAAGGTAAAATGAATCTTTGAATTGAAATGAATTCTATTGCACATATAAATACTATAATTCTGTCACACATCTTTCTTCAGCATCTTAGAAGTGTTTTTTTTAAATCAGAGACATACTGTGAATCAAGGTAAAGAAATTTGATAAAATATTTCATCTCTTTAAAAATAATTTACTAAAAATTTTTTTAGATTTTAATTTTATAGTTAAAATTGATTAGGAAGATCACTAATTTACATAAAAACTGGCTTATTATCATACCAGCTGCTGAAAAATTTGTGAAACAAGTTTCAGGTTGGCAAGCAGAACTGCAGGCTGTCTTGGAAGCAAAAATATCTGCAGGCATGAAAAATGTGTATCCAATTAGAGAAATACAAACCCATGTTTTGGGTTTCTGAGGATCTTTTGTGTGTGTGTGTGTGGATGATTTTCATTCTCAGCAAGGATGCGAAGTTTATAAGAGAATGTTACCCAACAAAGATAACATTCTACAACAAAGGTTGCAGGATATGCTATAACTAAAATGGCCCACTGTCACACACACTTCTCATTACAGGTAGAGATGCAGGATTATGCTTAATGAATAAGCCTGCTACCAGATATAAATGTGCATTAAACACTTTTCATAATAAACTGGAATGGATGGATCTTTCAGATGTTATTTTGTAATATTTGCATCACTTATTTCTGAGAAAGTTGGGAATTTTAAAACATCTCCATGGGGTTTCTCTTGTTATTTTCCACCTGATAGTAAAATAGTCGAAGACTAAAATATGTTTCTATACAAAGCAGATTTCTTAATTTTTTTCTTTTTCCTTTGGTTGACAAGCAAAAGCAAAAACAAACAATACCCCAGAGAACGCTTGTAAAATAGTTTTGTGATTTGCATAAATTCATATACAATTGTGGAGTATACTAAAGGTGAGTTTTATAAAAACAATTATAAAATAATACAGAGAATTCAGAGTTTGAAAGAACAGATGCTTAGAAAATATTTTTAAGTAAGTCTTTTGTTACATGAAATTTTGTAAAAATGTACCACTGATTTTGTAGAATGCCCTAAACATCTCCATTTTGTCATTTACAGTTACTATTATTTGTTTTTTAATGAGAAAAGTCTGGTTTTAATCACATTGTAATTCATATATTAATTGGAAGGTACATGTAGGCTGAGCCTCCATAGGAAACATGTGCTTATCAAAATAATGCAAGCAAAATCCTTTGCTCTTCTGTTGACTAGACACATTCTCTTATTTCTTGGATTAGTTACTTTCCCCCCTACTATGGGTTTATGTCAAAATAATGAAAGTAAAATTGAGCTCATATGATTAAATGAATTTGCATTTTAAAATTTCAAATCACAGTTGGTGTCCAATAATTTTTATTTGGAGCCAAAATATATTCTCCTGGATCATATTTAAAAGACATATTGCTATCTAAAGAAGGTAAAAATAGGGTACATCTTTTCAATTTGTGTCAGTACCTATATTATTTGATTTTTCTTGCTATATAGTTTATATTTATAGAGATTATTGGACAATTTTGTTGTTATGCTAAGATTAACATAAAATTTAAAAACTGTAAGACCAAAGGTAATTATACTTATTACATCAATTTTGTGCCTTTATGTAAAGAATTAAATCCAAGCATACTGCGCTAATTGTTCTCAAGAGTATCCTATTAGCATAAATTTACATCCGCTTTCTAGAAAAATTGAGACTTAAACTAATCTTTCACTCTTTCCTTCCTTTTTCACTTTTTCTTCCACTGGTAGTATCTCTTTCTTGAGTGCATATTTTTGTCAAGAATACAGGCTATTAAATTCTTTTTCTACGACAATATTATAATTATTGGAAGGATAATGTAAATTAACCTTTATAATCATGCTGTTTTATTAAAGTACTCATGAATATCTTATCTACTAAAACATATTCTTAGCTATCACCTAATCTTTGTATCATAGAAACTTTAATAAATAATACAGCTAAACAAAGTTGAAAATTATCAGAAAGCTTTCTCAATCATTTAATAAATCTTAATCTAAGAATACTTACTAATCACCTTGTACAGTTAAGGAAAAGTAATACATAGAATACACATTCTATCTTCAAGCAACTCACCATCCTCTTGGAGGACACTACAAATACACTTGAAAAAACAATACGTACAACATTTTGAGTTAGTGCTTTAGTATTATATAGTAATTTATGATTGTAATCTCTAGCTGAACTACTATAATAATAAATTTTAAAATTTAAACCAAATTAAAATATTGATAAACCTCTCAAATGCATCCAGAAGCTATTTCTCATACCCTCTCCTACTACCATCCTTATGGATCACTTCTTCTCTACATTATTCAAATTGCCTCCTAACTGGTTGACCTGATTCCACTCTTCTCCCTCTATATTTCATTTACAATGGCAGCCAAAATAATATTTTGAAAATGGAAATTTTGTCTTATGACTTTTAGGTTTAAAAAGATATACTGGATTCCCATTTCACTCACGTTGTTGTTGTTGTTGTTAGGTGCCGTCGAGTCGGTATCCGACTCATAGCGACCCTCATAGGGTTTTCAATGGCTGACTGTTTCGGGATTGCCTTGGGAGTGGATTGCCAGGTCCTTCTCCCATTTTGCCGTGCTGGAAATCGAACTCGGGACCTCAGAGACTGCAGCACAGTGCTCTACCAACTGAGTCAAATCCCAGCCCATTTCACTCACAGTAAAGTCAAATTCCATTGAATGACCTACAAGGTCTTTCATGATTCTCCCTCCATCCATTGACACACTGCACCAGTAGAAGTGAAATTTTCCCATGCCCATCCGTTTTGGCGTGGCTCATCTACTTCCTGCCATGTTGGATTTCTTCCTTTATTAAACACATACACGTGCTACATCCTTAAGAGAACATTTACAATTGCTATTCTCTCTTTCTAAAACACTGCTGTTCCAAATTCAAATGTTTTTTTTAGCCTTCAATTTTGCTCAGTATCATAGACTATATTATTTATTTTACTCATTCATTTATTTATTTTATGAATGTGGTGCCGTTGAACCCAGGGCATAGAACATACTATGCAAGCACTCTACTGCTGAGCTACATTTCTATTTTAAGTTGCAGTCATACCATCCTATTTTAAATTGCATCCTTCTCCATAGCTCTATCACTCAATATTCTCTTATTTTTCTACAGAACTTACTACATTCTTTCTAGTTATAATTATTGAGTTATTTATTATGATTATTTTATACTTATCTATTTTAATCTCATGAGGCAAAGGGTGATTGTATTACTCACAGATGTAGCTCAAGTCATTAGAATGATGTAGGATTCCCAGAGGACAAACTATAAGAATGTTTGTTGTTGTTGCTGTTGTTGTTGTTGTTGTTAGGTGCCCTCAAGTCCATGTCCGACTAATAGCAACTCTACCCATAACAGATGTTATTGTTATGTTAGTGCAGTATTGTTAGTGCTTCTCTGCTATTCATAGGGTTTTCAATGGTTGATTAATTTGGGGAATAGGTTGCTAGATCCTTCTCCCAAGCTACAGCACCTGGTGTTCCCAGGTGGTCTCCCATCCAAGTACTAACCATGCCCAACCCTGCTTAGTTTCCAAGATCTGACAGGATTGGACACTACAGCAATATGGCTGTAGGCATAAGAATGTAAGAGTTAAATAAACAAATGACTTTATGAGCAAATGGGAAATACTAGAATTTTTCCCTAAAAATGTCATGTTCTATTAAAATGGAAACTACCTACATCATTTACATTTTTATTTTCATTGTTCTTTTATTTCTAACTTTGCTAGAAAGTCTAAAATCTTACCAACAATATGTGTAAGAGGAATAAGAAAAATAATAATAGAAAAATTATCCATGAGTTTCTTTTTATTATCATTGAAGTAATACATATAGAAATTCACAGTTAAGGAAAATCCAATGAGTTTTTTAATTGTTACCCATCAAGAAATTTTACTTGTGATGCTACATCAGATCCAACAGACAGATCAAAGGTTGGGCTTTGGGCCACAGAGAGGGGTGCCTTATGTAGGTTTGTGGAAGGAACAGACTGAATAGCTTCTCCTCTTTGATGAGAACAGACCTCTGCCCACCTGCTTTGTTCCTGTTCTCTATTCATCTGGTGCAGGGACTTTTCTTTCATTGCCAGGACACACGCCATGGATAGACTTGAGAGTACAAAAAGAATTATGTGAAATGACCCTTCATGTTAACTATAGATCTACTTCTTTTTCTCCTATTAAAATAAAAGGCACATCAGAATATTAATAAGGTGGGTTATTTTATATGTAATCTAATTAGTTTTCATAAAAATATTTAAATTAATGAATATTGGTACTTTGTTGTTATTAGGTGCTGTAGAGTCAAGTCTGACTCATAGTGACCCTATTTACAACAGAATGAAACAACTACCCAACACTCTGCCATGCACACAATCTTTTTGTGTTTGTGCCCATTGTTGCAGCCACTGTGTTTCTTCTCATTTTGAGGCATGCCATCTCAGCAAAAGGAGGTTCCAGGGGCTTATCTTCATTCCCATCATTAAGGTCAGTAGATTCTACTTTGAGGAGGCAATTCTTCCTCAGTTATTTCTTGAATGCCTTCCACCCCAGGGATTCATTTTCTGGCACTATATTTGACAGTGCTTCTCTGGAATTCATAGGGTTTTCAATGGCAAATTGTTTTGGGAGTGGGCTGTCAGGTCCTTCTCCTTGGTCTATCTTAATCTGGAGGCTCAGTTGAAACCTGTCAACCATGGGTGGACTTTCTGATATCTGAAATACTGGTGGCACAGCTTTCAGCATCACAGCAACATGCAAGCCCTCACAGTGGGACAAGCTGACAGACATGTGGGGGATTCCTTCTTTGCTATCTGTAAATACAAGGTGGTGATATAGACCAGATGAAAAAGCAAGAGAGGATTCTAACACTGAGTTAAGAATTACTACCTGGCCAATTTCTGAGCAATCTTTCTAGAAGAAAACAAGAAATGTGTTGGATACTGTTACATACCTGCAGCTGACTAGAACTTTTACTGACTCATTGAGTCATTAATTAATTCAACAGATATTGAATCTCAAGTCTCAGAAATAGAATAGTAGGGTGAAAATATAAGTCGTTTCTTTCTTTTAAAAGAAAGAAATCATGGATAAGTAGGAGATAGAAAAACAAAAGTGCAGTTGGAATACAACATGCAAATTTCTCTGGGCATCCAACAGTAAGCAAATATTCCACAAAAGAAATAAAATAAAAATTTCTCTCTTATAAAACTGAAAGGCCAATATTCAATAAGATGTAGCTCCATAAATTCCATATTATGTTATTTGGGTTTTCCCTGTTTTGTTTGTTAGTTTATCTGTTTCTTTTAGAGCGTCTCACAATGTAGCGCAGGCTGGCCTCCAACTTCACATCATCTTGCCTCAGCCTCCTGAGTGCCTGAGTGCTGGGATTACCAGTGTTTGGCACCAACACAGCTTGACTGTGAGGTAACTTTTTTGCTTTAAAATTATGCCAGAATATGCATTTATAAACTAAATCCCTCATTTGATATGAAGATGATATTTCTGGAGGAGACATCTAATCACGTCTTTCTATGTTTAAAGGCTTCTAATACCCTCTAGTCCATTCTCTGTTGGTATAATAAATTACCTGAGGATGATACTTTGTAAAGAACAAAGATTTATTTAGCTCACAATTTCAGAGGTTGAAAGTACAAGATTGGGTGGCCCCATTGTTTTGTTCTCTGGTGAGAATCTCTTTGGATGTTTCACAACGTAGCAGAAAAGTTGGAAGAGGAAAGGTCATATGATGAAACAAAAAGCCACTGTCATGGAAGGGGCTAGTCTTGCCCATTTATACAATCCTCTCTTGCAAGAACTAACTTACTCCACAAGTTCCGCATTAATCCCTTCTGCATTTAGTGCTTCCAATAACTTGATTACATTCCTAGGCTTTGCCTCTTAAAGTTCTACCATCTATTAATACAGCCACATTAGAGATGAAGCTTTCAAAACATGAAACTTTGAGGTACACCCTCAAATCATATTCAAACTATGGCACCCTCTCTTCCTGTCAGTGACTATATGGCCTCTCATAACTTGGGAATCAGCACTTACCTCTTGGCTTTTGCAGCTACATTTTACTTTTCTGAAATAAATTATATTCCTTTTTCAAGAACTGTGTCCAAATTCTTTGAGGCCTTTCCTCAGGCCACAGAGTCACTAGCTCCTACTTAGTACCCCCAGAATTGAATTTAAAAGTTTTTATTTTGCATGTAATCATATCACATTTTAAATGTTTGATTTCCCTTTGTTTCTGTCTGGCTGAAACATAAAAACAAGAGGAATAACATTCATTAATACTTGAATTATTTCTCAAGGTACTAATGTATAGTAATTGTTCAATGAATATTAATTATAGTGAGTTAATTTGACAACTTTACAAAGATTTTTCTTGTTACATTTTGTCTGTACTTATGGAAACATTTTTACAAATCCTTCTTTATGATGTACCCCTCAATAAATAGCCAGTTTGCCGAATTCTTGTAATCTAAACATTCATGATTTTATGTTAGTCTCATAGAAAAACTGCATTAATACATTAAAGTCACTTTTTAAAACAGAATACTTCAAAGAATGCTATCTCAGTTTTGCTAGCTTATCTTCCAAGCTTAACTAAACCTAAAAAAATACATCACAGACAGCTGACTTCCTTTCATTATTTATTCACTTGAATCCATTTTTTTCAAATAACTATTTATCTAACTTTCATTCACAAGTCTAAATCTAAAAACTATGTTTCTTTGTCTAGGTGAAGTACCTTCTAACTACTCCATGAAAACTTATATAACTTATATTTTTCACAGAATGGACTACTCAACCTGACAGAGAAAAACTTTAACAGATACATATTAATCTTTCTATTAGTGTGAAAGAGATAAAATCTTAACTACCTGAATTGTACAGATTCTTACTATTTCAGGTGGGAAGGGAAATATAAAGAACTCAGTCACAATAAAAGTTTATCCTAGTGCTTTCTGTGCAGTGGCTTATTTTAGTGTGTCACATTTCTACTACCTCAGAGTGAACACAGTGATCTAGGTTTATGTATCTTGCCTTCTTGAGAAATGTTACCATATTAGTTGTCTGGCAATATTTGAATCATTTCTTAAAATTAAGGTAATTTAACTGCCATGTAGAAATATTTTATATTCATCAGATCATATCAGCTAAATAACAATTAAATTAGGATGTTTATTTCTAGGCTAGAATGTTTCCCTGGTTATTGTAGGGATTTATCTTGGAGAGTGGGGCAGATATGTTTTAAAAATTATTTAATGCTTTTATATTTTAAATTTTTGAGAAAAATCCTAGTGTTTCTAAATTTTAAGGTAATTTTAATACAAATAAATTAATTTGGAATACAAAGTAAGTGGCATATAAAGTCTATAGCTGGATAACAATGTCAACCAACACTCAAGTGTAAAACACAGGAGTTAGCTCTAGAATAGATTTTAAGAGTTGATTTACTCTAGACTGGGCTGGGATTTAGCTCAGTTGGTAGAGCGCTGCTCTGCAGTCTCTGAGGTCCTGAGTTCAATTCCCAGCACCGCAAAAATGGGAGAAGGATGTGGCAACCCACTCCCAAGGCAATTCTGAAACAGTCAGCCATTGAAAACCCTATGAGGGTTGCTATGAGTCAGACATGACTCCACAGCACCTAACAACCACAACAACTCTACACTGATTTTGTTTGGAAACTTATAACATTGGTGGAAATTATGATTTCAGTCAAGTTTTCATTAGAGGACATATATATGTAGGTCTATAGTAAAGGAATGGCAGGCATTAGCATGTGCTTTTATCCTTGAAGGTAGTCACCTTCGTCCTGGGAATTGAAAGCAAAAATATTTTGTGATTGTGGAGACGTGACAGGAAGTCAAAACAGTGCACTGTATTAGAAATTCAGTTTTATTAAGCAACATAACACTATGAAACAGTTTCTGGATTCTGTGAATTTTGTTTCCTATGTTACATTGGTATCATGAGCTCTAAAGTCTCTTGCATTTGTATATGTAATTCTTATCACCCACTACCCCATTTCAAAAGAAATCTCTGCATACTCTGAATTGTTAACTTTATTTTCTAGATCTAAATGCTAGAGTAATTTTATTGTTCCATTTGTAACACTACTACTGTCCCAACTATACATAATATAATTTTATATGAACATCTTTCATTAAAAAGGAAGATCTATATTAAAAAGGAAGGCTAGTTTTGTTTTTTTTTTTCAATTTGGGTGTGATAATGATGAAATCTTAGTATTATAAAATCCAACTTAGTTGTCAGTCTTTAAGTCAAAATAAACAGACTTTGTCATAAACATAACAGAGTTTTCTGTACACAATGCTACAAATACATAGTTTATGCTCTAGTAAGCAAATATCCTGTCCTTAGACATAGAACTTTGTGAATGATGTATGGTGAAAGCAAACTAAGTTATTGATAATTAGTCAGTGGAAGAAAGTAGGGAGAAAAAAATTGCTGTAAGTTTGTTGTCAAATTTTAGCCAAAATCTCTGTAGCCTTGATCTCCAAGTATATCGACCTGGCCCCCTATGGCTACTAGGAGACAGTGCCACAACTTTCTTGGCAGTCAATACATTGTATTTACAAACAGGTACTGAAAGTAGCCTGAGTTATTAGATACACAGTAAAAATATAATATCTTTTCTAATACCATCACAAAATATTGGCAAATAAAAGTGTAATTTTATTTTGCAACCAAGCCACTCTCTATAATTTAATACTTCATTGGTAAGAATTATAGTGCTATTAGAATGCTATATAAAATTAGAAAATAAAAAACTAATCAGATGAACATATAAAACTAAATGAAGCAGGTCTATCCATACAGTAATTTTCCGTATTTGTGCTCCTCATACTATGCAAATAATATTTGAAATAATTGATGACTTGAGGAAATGAATAATAATCACTGCAATGAATTTAATGTAAAGTTAATATGGAGCAGCATTGTGTTTGGCAGGTTGTGCTTATTGTTTTTTTCATTTTATAACTTTCTTTTTTCTTTTCTTTTTTTTTATTATTTATTTATTTATTTATTTATTTTTGCCATTTCAATTAAACTATAGCCCAAGCCAACAAAACTGATACACATTCCCTTTAAAATGCAAATCACTCTTCCAGGCAAATTTTCACAAGTTCAAATGGTTTAATCAAATGTCAGAAAGGATTAAGAAAGCTGTCATTGGGTAAAAAGCATGTAATATCTATATTGTATTATTAGGCACTTATGTGAAACAAAATTAAGAAATCTAAATAGATTGAAATGTTTGAACTTTCTTATGACATGATTCACTTTCTCCCAAACATGCTTTTCTTTCAGTTTAGCATATGCTTCTTATTATAAACCAATCATTTATATTTACAAAAATGCATTCATTTATTTATTCACTTATTCAACTATTTGTTTTCTTCTTTATACTCTAAGTTGAAACTTTAAGGAATGAAATTTGTGGAGGACATCTGATATTTTTTCTTTATCCAACATCTGTTCATTTGAGATAAATGCCCCTTCCTTACATCACACATTTCTGTACGTATTACAATTAACCACTAATGAGCCCAAACTTCTCTGCCAGAGAAGTGAGCACATGATCCAAATCAACCAAAGAGAAAAAAAATCATTGCTGCATATATGATTGGTCCATGATTGGGCTCATGGAGGAGCAAAGCCAAGTAATATTACTTCTAGAGTTTGATATAGATGTTGGTAAGTAAGATACCCCCACCACACATACACACACTTCTAAGAAAGTAAACCTCATAGATGGTGTAAACTTGAAATCGCTGTTAGCTGAGACACTGCCTGATAATAAGTTATATAATGGAGACAAATTGAGGCGAAAATTTAGAAAATACAGTCACATCCGCTTGAGAATGATCATGTTGTTATTGTTGTTAGGTGCTGTGGAGTCATGTCTGACTCACAGTGACACCATGGGATTTACAATGGATGATTGTTTCTAGAATTGTTCAGGGCATGGAGTGCCAGGTCCTTCTCCTATTTTTGTGGTGCTGGAGATTGAACCTAGGGCCTCAAAGACCATAAAGCAGCACTCTTACCAACTGAGCCAAACCCCTAGTCCAAGAGGATGATCATAGGAAACATAAAATCAAAAATTGAGGCTGATACTACATGATAAATAGAATACCAATTTTAGATGGGTGAGAATGATATTTCAGGAGTGGGGCAGCACAGACACATTTGGGGAGGAGGTAGTTAAGTGTTTGCTTGTATTCCTTCCATTCCTTGCTCATTTCCCTCTTCCCTCCCTCTTATTCTCTCTCCTTTCTTTATCTTCCTTATCTTTTTCTGACTTCCGTCACTTCTTCATAGCTTAAGCATTTTTTGGACAATGACAATAAACAATAACAGATCCTGAGATTAACAATGAAGAGTCTCTATCCTATGCAATAGAGAAGCAAATTGCAATACCTTTATATTTATTTAATAGACTTGCAAAGCAACTTTATTCTGTTCTTAGAATTCAGTTAGTAGAGCAATTCCATAAGTAGAAATGTATGTTTCTAAAAAGTATATTTTGTTCAAGATAATGCTAAATCTTTGAGATAATACAAGACCAAAAATTATAAGTTTTCTGAGTCTTTTTAGAATATGAAAAATTATATAAGAACACATTTATTTTCATATGAAAATGTAAATTTATTTGAAACTATATTATTAATAAATATTGCCTTTCCAACTTTATTACTGTGCTCTATAATATGCACCTTGAAAAGAATGGTTTCAGGATTTTATTTTGTAACAGTGTTAATGAAGGTTTTTCATATTGCTTGAATATCAAATGAAATTTGTGACTACAGAGTCAATAAAATGAAAAAGACATTTTGTTACAGAAGAACTAAGAATTATTGCATTATTTCATGAAATGTACATAATTATGCATATTCAGGCAGTTCTCAAATTATCAATATAATTTTCCCCAAGACTTTACTTATGAGAAGACACTTTTTCAGAGGGTGATAATGGTGATGATTTAGTCTTATGAGTATTTGTTATATCTATAAATCAGTTGTCCTAGAATAAGCCAATGCTCTATCAATTTCTGTCTGTATATAAGGTTACCCAAACAATACAACATGGTAAAAGTAAAGAAAGTTAAGAAGAATTTAATTGAAAAAAATGCAGTAGGAATTACTGACAAAAACAAAATGGAAAGGCACATTTTTTTGATTATTATTTTCAACATTATATGAATAAATATGTATTATGGATTCAATGATTTTTAAAGAAATATTACACATTGGACAATGTGATTGCCAGTTATTTTCTCCAACTTTCTTTCCAATGTGTCAATCCAGAGGTTAGTGAGAAGGACCTCCATTCTAATTAGGTGCTCTAAGTGGTCTAAGCCATTTGCTCTCAACGCTGACAGCACTTTAGCATAACCAGAATGTTTTTTTAAAAAAACTACTGATGTTGAGGGCTCACTTCCATAGGCTCTGATCAGTAATTTCTTTCTCTTGAGACAAAAATTGTAATGTGCATCCATGAGGGAATCACTGTCTAAGCTAATTACAATGTATCAGTCCAATATGTGTCTTTGTTAGCAGAATTGGTTCAGGTCTGGAACAATTTGTAGATCCTGATCAGGTTGTAACTTTGTCTCTCTTGGTAACATCAGAGACTGCAAGCCTTTGGGTGTGGTATAGTGACTATTGTGTAATGTGCCCAAGAAATAACAAATTAGCCCTAGATACATGTTAAGAACAGACTTCTAAAATTTACATTTTGATTGCTGATGACATGATTTTTTAGAACTAATTTTAGTAACTACATAAATTAAGATATTGGAGCTTTAGGGGTGTATGGTAAGGGAGATACCATGGTAAGCCCACCTTCAAGATTTGTCACACACAGAGTATTATTGCCTACAACATGAGTAGGAAAATTAGGAAACATTGCTCTTTCATATCCCAGTTGATATCTCTTAATATCTTTGCTGAATATGCATTCTTTGCCTTTTTATTATAGCAAATTATAACTTCTATGGAATGGGACAGCATGTTTATTTTTGTCATGTCTCCATCTCATTCTCTATGGAATTACCACAGCATAATAGATAATTCGGTCCACTGAAACATGGAAGGAAGTTTGTTGGATCTCTGTGTTAGTCAAGTTCCCATAACTATGAAAAATACCTGAGAAAATTAATTTAAGAGAGGAAAGGTCTATTTGGACTACAGTTTTAGATTTTTCAAGGATTTCAATCCATGTTCACTGGTTTCATTGCTTTGGGTCTAAATTGGGGCAGAATATTATAGTAGCAGGAACATGTGTTAGGAGAGGCTGCTTACCTCATGGCAGCCAGGAAGCAAAGAGAAAGGGAAAAAGAAAGGAACTAGTGGCAAGATACACCCATCAAAGTCACCTCCCTAGTGACCTACTTCTTCTAAACAAGTCCTGCCTCCTAAAAACCCATTCAGCTAGGAACTCATCAGTGGAAAACCCATTGATGAGGTTAGTGCTCATGACCCAATCACCTTTCAATAATGTCACCAGGTGGAGATCAAGTTTTCAACACATGAGCCTCTAGGGACATTTTATATCCAAACCATAATAGTTTTCTAGAAAAAATTCTCATTCTTAAAAATGAACCATGGCAAACTAGTATTTCTTCTTCTAGATGTTGTGATAAGGCTTTGAAACTAGACAATGCCAAATCCTTTTGTTATTCAAATAAAGATTAAACTAGAAAAAAGTAGTGAATTGCAGAACAACACATTAGAGATATTTAATTAGGATAACCCTGAACCTAGTTCTACTTCTAGATTTCTAGTGAAATAAAGAAATAACTTCAGTCAAGATCAAGAGCATGCTCATCATTATAGTTGATGCAAGTCTAATCTGAAAATATATTCAGATAAGTCCCATAATTCTTTATCCAAAAGGCTTAGAATAAGAAGTATTTCACAATCACTTTTTGTAATTTTAGATAGAGTATATATAGTGCATGCTTTGTGGTATCAGAAGAGTCTAGGACAGTACTTTATGTATATTTGTGCAGTAAAAATGTGTGGATGAATGGAATGGATGGCTTGAGAGATAGACAGAGATATATTAGTACATGGATACATGTATACACATACATACACACATTCACACCAAGTATTATAAAAACCATAAATAGTTTCACTTCAGTTCACTTCAGGTTTTGTCACTAAATTAGTTAGTTAGAAACTACTTCCAGATTTTGGATTTTAGATTTGTTGGTAAGGATTTTGAATGGAGAAAACTCCACTATTCCTTTCATTATACATCCACTCTACATGTTGTTTTTTTTTTTTTTTTGTTGTTGTTGTTGTTGTTTTTTTAATGTTCAGCTTATGGTACTAGAAATAACAAGATAATGTGAACATCAAATGTAATGACCAGTCTATTGGACATATCAAAAAAAATTTTTTTAATTTTAAAATCTCCTTTTCTTCAAATTATTTTTTGTATATTAGACCATGCCTACAGCCATACCCTTGGCATCCAATCCTGTCAGATCTCGGAAGCTGTAAGTAGGGTCAGGCCTGGTTAGTACTTCAATGGGACACTGCATGGGAACAAAATGTGCTATAAGCTTGGGAGAAGGACCTAGCAGCCCACTCCTGAAACAATCAGCACTTGAAAACCCTAAAAATAGCAGAGAAGCACTGAAAAAATGCCAAGCATGATACAGTGTCAGGGAATGTTCCATCTGTTGTACATAGGGTCGCTATGAGTTGGGCCTGACTGACTGGAACTTAACCAAAACAACAATAAACTCATTCATCAAAATATTCAAAACTCAATAGTGAAGTCTGGCATGGTAGCTCATGCCTGTAATCCTAGAGACTCAGAAGGCTAAGGCAGGAGGATCTCAGGTTCCATGCCAGATGCAAACTGCATTACTCAGGGAGATCCTCTCTCAAGATAAAAAATAAAAAATGGGCTGGAGGTGTACTGCACCCTACTGGTAGTTGTTAGGTGCCATCAAGCTGAGTCTGATCTAATTCATGGCAACCCTCATAGGGTTTTCCATGGCTGATTGTTTCAGGGTCACCATGGGAGTAGATTGCCACTTCCTTCTACCATTTTTGCAGTTCTGGGTATCGAACTTGGGTCTTCAAAGCAACGCTCTACCAACTGAGCTAAACCCCAACCCATTGGTAGAGGACTTGCAAAGTATGTATTAGGTCCTAGGTTCAACCCACAAGAATTGCAGAAAAATAAAACAAAACAAAAATCCCTCAATAATAATAGAGTCATAAGATATAAGGTGACAAATAAAGAGTGTAAAACTCTTGTCATCTAATGCTCTTCACTAAGTAGGTCACATATGAACACTGTTCAGAAACTGCATCTAATTAAAGCATTGTGAAGTAGTCATCAGAAGTTCATCAATGATTTCCCCTAATCATTTGCCTTTTCTCTCTGGCCCTGTTACTCACTCTTTATGCATTCACAAATTACTATCCAATCCACAAATATTCATTTTCTGCAAACAAGAAAATCAGAAGTGAAATAACTCTCTCTAAAAATAACTATATACAATGAAATATTATACATATGCAAAATTTCTTTCCAAATTTTATATACTATGCTTTTATATATTTAGTGTTATGTGAAGGCTAAAAATACCCCAATCATAATTTAAACCTGCCATGATCCTTTGATACTTCAGTGCATTTTCTTATATTTCAGCCTCTACATTTTCTGCCATAATGTAACACAGTATATGAGTCATTTGAACGTTTACTCATAAATGTGGTCTGGTGTTTAGCTCAGTTGGTAGAGTGCTGCTCTGCACTCTATGAGGACCCAGGTTCAATCTTCAGCACCACAAAAAATGGTAAAAGGATGTGACAGTCCACTCCTGAAACAATCCTGAAGCAATCGGCTATTGAAAACCCTATCAGGGTCACTATGAGTCGCATATGACTCAACTACACCTAATAACAACAGCAACATTTTTGAACATTTGCCTGGCCAAGAGACCTAAATGATTCTTTCACTGCAGACTCACACTTACTTCCTACTGCTCATCTGCAACTAGATATCCTGCAGATACTTCCAGTTCAACAAGGTTATAGCTGATTACAGTCTTTTCCCAAAGCTAACTCTCCTATTTTCCTACTGATTGTTGTTGTTAGGTGCCCTGAAGCTTCATAGAGTTTTCAATGGCTGATTGTTTTGGGATTGCTTTGGGAATGGATTGCCACATCCTTCTCCCATTTTTTGCAGTGCTGGGGACCAAATTCAGAGAGTGTGGAACAGCACTCCACCAACTAAGTTAAACCACAGCCATTCCTATTGATTATATGATACCATATGCATTCATTCAGGAAGAGAAATACTTGGAGGTCAACCCAGACTCCCTTTCATTCTCTGTTTCCTCAGCCAGTCTATCTGTAAAATCTTAAATTTGACTTCATAACTACCTATTATCAATTTTCTTCTTTGCCATTCATACTAATAATGATTAAGATCAGGCATTTCATGTCTCTTGCTGTGACTATATTGCCACATTATGGTGCCCATGATGTCAGTCATGTGTCCTTCATATTCCTGTCTTAAATCTGCCAGAGAGATATTTCTAAACTATAAAACTGGCCATAACAGTCCCATTCAAAATTTTGCAAAAGTTTATGGTAAATAATGTCCTATATGAACTTTCATCTCCTAACTCCCCAAAATGATTCACCAATAAATTCTTCATTGAATGTTATGCTCTGAATTTTGTTTTCACCCATATATACAACATTATGCTACCTAGGAACATCAAACAATAAAGATACAAAATAAATCATATATCATTTCCATTGCTAAAATTGTCATATGCGTGTAAAAACAATTAATAAAGAAATGTGTAACAGTTAAAAGACATTTAACACATTTGATAAAAATTCAAAATGGGATGAGGATTACTAGATATATTCATTTTTTATTCATGCCAAAATTACTGAAATTTCATTTTCTGTCCTTGCCATTTTACTAAAGATGCATTTTTCAAGGTAATTGACATTTTAATCCTTCACTTAACTATACTTTTTGACACAACCAAATGATAATCCTTTTAATCTTTACAATCCTTTGGCTTACATTAGAAAAATAGGACCTGAGAAGCTCTTATATACACAATAACTCATCCTTTTGTGTTCACTTATAGCTTCATGAACAATGATTTCTGTTTCCTCTTAAACACTATCACTCTCTTCTTCCTTAACATACTTTCTTTGAACAACTTCCATTTCACACTTACAAACCACTTATATGCCCATGTTGCACAGATTTCTATCTCAAGCCTTTACTTTCCTTTTGAGATTTGGATTCCTTCATGTAACTACTTACTATACATTTGTTTTTGTTAGGTACCCTGGAGTTGGGTCTGACCCAAAGTGACCCTCATAGGATTTTCAATGGCTGATTGTTTCAGAATTGCTTCAGTAGTGGATTTCCACCTGGGCCCTCAGAGAGTGCAGAGTAGACACTACCAACTAAGGTAAACCCCAGGCCTTACTTACCAGGCATATAACCTCTAAATCTATATACTTACTCCTTCAGCAAGGCTTAAATGACCTTCCTATGAAGCAGCATAATAATTCTGATCCCCAAAAGTATTATTATATTGCTCTGGGGATATACCTTATCTGTCTCATTTATTTGGTCATTTTCAGAATGCAAATCTTACATTAGTTTTGCTAAAATTATTCCTAGGTATTTTATTATTTTAGATGCAGTGGTAACTGGAACTATTTTTTATTCATTTCATTGTCAGATTTTTCACTATGTAGCAGATATGAAGACAGTTGAGTTTTGGATATTGATCTTGTACCTTGTCTTATGTCTTGTCATCCTCTCTTATTAGTTCTAATAGCATTTGAGAAATTCCTGAGAATTTTCTATATTCCAGATAATGCCAACTGCAGCCAGACTATGTTTACATTTTTCTTTTAAATTTGCATGTCTTTTATTTCCTGCTCTAGCTAATGATGCCATATGATAGGATAATGTGGAATAGAAGTATGAGAGTGAAAATCTTTGTCTCTTGTTAAAAATCTTAGAACAGAAGTAGTCATTCTATTTTCAACATTATGTATGATTTTTAGTAGTGGAGTTTTTACACATGCCTTTTATCAGGTTTGAGGAGGTGGTTGGGGCTTACCAAGTTGGAGACATTCTCTTTTATTCTTAGTTTGTTGAGTGTTTTTCATGAAAGACCTGGGATTTTATCAAATTATTTTTCCACATTTCTTGAGATGACCCTATGGCTTTTGTCTTTTATTTTTATTGTTGTTGTTGGTAGATGCCATCTAGTCAGGTCCAGTATGGTGTATTACATTCACTGACTTTCCACCATTAAAACATTCTTACACACCTCATATAAATCCTACTTGACTGTGGTAGGAAATCTTTTTGAATGCTGCTACATTTGGTTTGTTAGTGTTATGTTGTGACTCTTTACATGCTGTTTTTATCTAACTTTAGCATCAGGGTAATGCTGGCTTATAGAATGAGCAGAGATATGTTTCTACCTTTTCTATATTTTGGGAAAGTTTGTAAGGTATTGATATCAATTTCCTTTGAATGTTTGGTAAAATTAATCTCCAAAGCCATATGAAAATTTGCTTTTCATTGAAGAGAATGTTTAAATTACCAACTTAATTCCTTTGCATCCTGGAGGGCTATTCTACTTTTCTGTTTCTTCTTGAATGATATTTGGCAGCTTGTTTCTTTCTAGAACATCATGCAGATTATATGATTTTTTTGTTATGTTTTGTTCATAATATTCCCTAACTTATTCCCCTAAATTTAGTAATGATGACCTTTCTCTCATTCCTGATTGTACTAATTTATTTCAGTCTTGTATGGTTTTCTTTTTGTAAGACTAAAATTTTTTATTTCATTGACTTTAAAGAAACAATTTTCAGTTTGACTGATTCACTGTTTGCTTGTTTGTTTTGCAGTACTGGGGGATCAAACCCAGAACTTTGCATATGCTAGGCAAGTATTTTGCAACTGGTATACATCCATAGACTATCTTTTTATTTTATTTTATATTTTAAGAAAGTGTCTTACTAAGTTGCACAGGCTACCTCTACCTTCAAACTTGCAATCCTCCTGCCTCAGACTCCTGAGTCATGGTATTACAGGTGTGTGTCATAGTGTTGGGCTTGTTTTCCTAATTTTAATTTTATTCATTTCCACCCTAATCTTTATGCTTTTCCTGTTATTGTTAGAATTAATATTCCTTCTTTTTCTTGTTTCTTAAGGTGAAAGGCTACAAAATTGTTACAAAAGTTACAAAAACAATTGGGCATTTAAAAAATAAGGTCAAATATATACTTATCATATGACCAACAATTTTTAGATATTACCAAAAAAAAAAAAAAAAGAAAGAAAGAAAAATTATGTCCAAGCTGGGCACTGTGGTGCTCTCCTGCAATCCTAATGACTCGGGAGGCAGAGGCAGAAAGATCATGAGTTTGAGGCCAGAGGCAGCCCACGTGACTTAGTGAGATCTTGTCTCAAAATAAAAATACAAAAGGGGCTAGGGTGGAGCTCAGTGGTAGAGCACTTGCCTAGCACAGGTGAGGTGATGTGAGGCCCTGGGTTCAAATACCCTACCCTAGTACTGCCAAAAAAAAAAAAGAAAGAAAGAAAGAAAGAAAGAAAGAAAGAAAGAAAGAAAAGGAAGAAAGGGAAAGAAAGAAAGAGAGAAGGAAGGAAAGAAAGACGAAAGAAAAAGAAAACACATGTTCACCAAAAAGTGTGTATGAGAATATCTATAGTGGGAACAATGTTTAATTTTATGCATCAACTTATCTAGGCTATGGTACTCAGTTGTTTAGGAGAACATCAGTCCAAATATTGTTGTGAAAACTTTTTTAGATGTGATTAACATTGGAATCAGTATGCTTTGATAAAAATTAATATCAAAATCAGTAGATTTTTAGTAGGTCATATTATTGTCTCTAATATGAATGTGCCATATATCATAAGTTTAGGGCCTTAAGAACAAAGACAGAGGCTTCCCTTTGGGAAGGAATCTGACCCCTGCACTGCCTTCAGACTTAAGACTCCCATGCTGACTCGACTCAGCATTGCCGGCCTGCCAACCTGCCCTGAGGATTCAGACCTTCAATCTCCCCCAATCACATGAGGCAATTGCTTACATCAATCTAAAAGATCACAACACAGGATTTGTAGCTGATGAAAAACTCTGTATATCATGATTTTGGTAGTGGCTACATGCCTATGTACATTTGTCAAAACTCAGAGGACTATGCTCCTAAGATGTGTTTCCCTACATATTAAGAGCCTACAGCCGTAGCCCTGTGCCATCCAATCATCAGATCTCGGAAGCTAAGCAGGGTCGAGCTTGGTTAGTACTTGAATGGGAGACGCCCTGGGAACACCAGGCACTGTAGTCTTGGGAGATGGACCCTGCAACCCACTCCCCCCAAAAAATCAGCCATTGAAAACCCTATGAACAGCAGAGAAGCACTGAAAATAGTGTTTCATCTGTTGTACGTAGGATTTCTGAGTCGGACATCAACTTGAAGGCACCTAACAACAACAACAACAACAACAACCACAATACATATTAAGAACATCACTGTAAACTTGACTAAAAATACACAGATTTTTATTCTATCACATAAAAATTGTCAGAATTCCACAATAGCATGATGAGCCCTGAGCTCAAATATGAACTAAGATCATTTACGTTTTTATGTTCCATCTATTCTCCTCCTGACTTTCAATCCAGAGGACACTTCATGCTCCAAAACAGATTGCCGGGGCTCCAGCCATCACGAACTGCTTAGACACCAATGCAGTGGAAATGTTCAAGACTAATGTGACTTCTACTTATATTTTATAGTTCATGACAGTTTCTACTTGGAAGAAGGTTTGTAAATGTCATTAAGCATGTCATCCTTTCACCTATACAAAATTGACTTTCTATCATAAAGGAGAAAGGAAGGAATGGATGTTAACACATTAGCCAAAGTGGAAAATGATTAATCATCCTCCGCTTCTCAGTCCCCCTTACCTTTCTACTGCATTCCACACCAAATTATCTGGGATATCCTTCTGGTGTGTTCTAAGTATTTCTCACATGCATTTGTTTTCCCAGTTCTGCCAGAACTTCTCTAGGTGTAACTCTCCTTTTCTCCCTTATGGTAACTGCTACTGAACATGCTTCCAAACTGTGTTTAATTGTTTCTCCTACCCTTAATATTGCCCATTTATGTTTTATTCACTATATGGAAATATGGTCATCTATCTAGTTGATCATCTGAAGAATAAAGCCAGACCCTCTGCTGAGCTGATTAACTTCATTTCTCACTATTCAGCATCTAGCAATTCAAGTTCTAATGATGCTGAAACATGAAGAGCGTTTCTCAAACAGGCTGTGTAGTTACATGACTCTCTAGATCTTTATTCATTGACTGAAGCATGACTCATCTTTCTTCAGCTGGCTAACTTTACTCATTCACACAGATCATTTCTCCTATCATCTCCCATAGGAAGCCTTTTGCAAAACTCATATTAATCAAAGTGTCATCCATCTGTGCTACCATCTCTTAGCATATTATGTTCGTAGATGATATTAGTTACCTATGACTGCAAAATAAATTATCCTCAATCTTTGGAGATTGGAACAAAAATCTATACTATTTAGTTATCTCTGTGGATCAGGAATACAGCAAATTTGACTGGGCAAATTTGGCCCAAGGTCTCCCATGAAGCCATAGTCAAAGTATCCTTCCAGAGCTACAGTCATCTCTAGCTCAGTGGCAGAGAGCTTATGGCCATACTCATATACCCATTGCTGGTAAAAGTCCTTATATGCTCACTAGCTATTGTCTGGAGATAACTTTTTCTTATCCCAAGGATTTCTCCGTAGCAATACATGTTGTTGTTGTTGTTAGGTGCTGTTGAGTTGTGTCTGATTCATAGTGACCATCACAGGGTTTTCAATGGCTGACTGTTTCAGGATTGCCTGGGGAGTGGATTGCCTCGTCCTTCTCTCCCCCCCCCCTTTTTTTTCTTTTTTCTTTCTTTCTTTCTTTTTTTTTTTTTGGTACCTACTTTTCCCAGAAGGAGACAGAACAAGCAAGACATCAGTCATCCTCTTTTTATGATCTAATCTAAGAAGAAATGGTCCATCACTTTGTTGTATTCTATTACTTTTCATGGGAGTCACTAGAACCAATCTAAATACTTAATGGAAGGAGCCGGGCGTGATAGCGCATGCCTGTAATCCCAGCAGCTGGGGAAGCGGAGGCAGGAGGATCGCACATTTGAGACCAGAGGCAATCTGTGTAATTTAGCAAGACCCTGTCTCAACAAAAGTAAAAAAAATGGGCTGGGGGTGCAGCTCAGTGGTCCAGCACTTGCAAAGCACACAAGTGTGAGGCCTTGGGTTCAAACCCCAGTATGGCAAAATAAATAAATAAATAAATAAATAACTTAATGGAAGGGACTACAATGGGGTGTGAATACTAGGAAAGGGGGTGGAAATAATTAGAGATTATTGATGGATCTATCTCCCTCAATTCAACACTTGAGAGCAGGGACATTTTATCAGCACTTCTCATGATGTTTGAATAATAATTTTGAACAAATAAATGTCTTATTGATCTCTGCATTTCTCTTCTCTAATATCTAGCACAGTCTTGGCATGTAGAATGAACTGAATATTCTCTAAACTGAGCTAAATGGATTTTCCCTTTGTGGACCTGTCATTCAAATCGGCCTTTCAAATCCACCATCCTCTAAACATATTCTTTTCCCTATTCCAGTGTTTCATTCATTCTTTTTTACATACCTATATGATCCTATTGAAAATGAATAATGGTCACATTCCTATATATTCCACCTTTGTTTTAACATTATTTAGGTCTTCTGCTGCCTTTTAGTTCTTATCCTATTTTCCTATCTTTTCTCCACAGCTAAAT
Source organism: Pedetes capensis (assembly GCA_007922755.1). Classification (NCBI taxonomy): domain Eukaryota; kingdom Metazoa; phylum Chordata; class Mammalia; order Rodentia; family Pedetidae; genus Pedetes; species Pedetes capensis. Next base: position 15,312 of record VMDO01012979.1, on the reverse strand, counting down.
TGCAAATTCATTAAGAGCAATAATATGCTTATAAAATTCTTTGTGTCAGGTATTATATATGGTACAGTATGTGGTTTTTATGATTTCATGATAATGTATTGCAAAGAATTATTTAATATTAAGTAGCATTATGATAATCCAATGTAGTCATTTTTCATAGGATTTTTGTAATCCTTTTAAAATAGCATGGTAGCATTTATTAGCACTTTTTTCCTTTAAGGAAAAGGAAAAGACAATGTATGTTAATTCAGTAAAAATAATGACGTCTTACTGTGCTGAAGTTAGCGCATTTCAAGTGCCAAAATAGTCAATGTATACATAAAAGTACATTTACTAACTTACATATCAAATCATGCCACAAAATTGAATTTTTACCAAAACGACACTTCAACTTGTAAGTTGAAAATGTGGTTAGTTGTATATTTACTATATGAATGATGACTACATGTTTTAACCAAATTCATAATATGACTAAATATTCTAAAATGAGAATTTCTCATAAAACATGAGTGCATGGTCACTATTATTGTATTTTATTAGCAAGCTTTTAAACTGTGTTTTGGCTAAAGTTCTACACCTGTAAGCTGTCTAAGACTATTCAATAGTGCTACTGAATCCTATTTTGCCAATATATTAGTTCACATCAAAACAACACACAACAAAACAAAAGACAGGATGGACAAGCTTTCTCTTTTCAATCACTAATTATGAAACATCCACTTAAATAACTTGAATAATTTCATTATTGATCATTGAAGTGAACATAATTATACATCCAATTCATCCTACAATAAAAGTTATAGAAGTTGGGTATAATTTTAAAGAAATGTTGAAAGAATAATATTGTAGGTAGTCTATCTTACATCTTATAATATTTTAATTTTTTAAGTATTATCAATTGCCATTTGACAAAAGCTACATCTGTACCTCTGTACTTTACTGGGGCTGTGCCTCTGTACTTTACTGTATCACTGGGGGCCACTAGTGTGACGGTTTAGCACTTCCAGATCTCCCTACCTGTCAGATGAGATCAACCTGCTTTGTGTCATGGCCTGCTTTTCCCAGTCACTTGTCTCATACTGAGTGTTCATTCACATCCTAGAATTTTATATTGACCCCAAAGCATTTTTCATAGTTTTTCCAGTTCACAACCTAGTAACATGCCTTGTATCTAGTCAGATCTAATCTCAATCCAGCGTAGTTCTGAGTCCAGGTGAGCTGGGCTATAGGTGTCGCATCTTCTAGGTAAGTTTGCCTTCTGCTTAATGTCTCTATCCTTTATACCCTGAAGCTTAGAACATGCATCTAAATGCATGATGTATTCTAGCTGAAAGTCTTCAATCTATCAAGGCAATCATGTTCCATGTTGTGCCATACCAGAGGACATCATTAGTGATAGTGTTTCCACTGGATTGTTGTTCCTTACTCTTCCTTACTCTCTTAAATCTGTAGGATGATTTCCATTCAGGTAGGTTCATTCTGTATTCACTGAGAGCTGGACTAATTCAGAAAATGCTTTTCTTATATATGATACTACAGTAATAAGTAACTTCAATAGCCATTGACTCTTTAGGCTGGACAAATGTTGGAGACTACAGTGTGTCTCCATTTCATTGTTGTATTAATAAATGAATATTCACTTGAGCTTAATTTTGTTACTAAAACAAATTTGTAGTCTTAAAAGGCAGAAATAGTGTTTCTTTCTTTCACTTGAATGTTTCTTACATTTAACATAGCATTTGGCATGCAAATTCATTCTTTAAATACTTATTGGATAAATTATGCTAGATTAAGCATGAATATCATCATTTGCTCGCTACTTTATAGAAGTCATTTTTCATTCTTTAACACATTAATTACCTAAATGTACTAATTTTTCTTTTTTCCACTTCATATTTCCTTCATCTTTTTCTCCTACCCTGATATTTGCTATCCATCTCGTAATGTCATGATCACAAACGACAGATGTTCTGTATAATGCAGCACAAACTCACATGAACAGCCCTCTTACTACATGCAAGCTCTGAACTGGAGATATATTAACTCAGTCCTTCATATCTCTGTGAAGTTGATACTTTTACGGTACCTAGTTCACAAATGATGAAACCAGAACACTTTACAGACTAATGATGTCCCCAAGGTCATACAGCTAGTGAGGGTGAAATTTTAATTTAGTCTGTCAGACTTCAGAATGTGTATCCTAACCTAGCATTCTAGCCACTGTTATATTATGCTCCCTCACTACTATGCTGGGATTAAAATTACAATTCATTGAAATGGCCAACATAGCTCACATTGGTATAATAAGAAAAGGGCTTTTCTTGGGGAAATAACTACAAATATAATTAATTTAAGCTTTTGTTTCAAATTGGTTGTCTTAAAAATTAATGCCTGTATTTTAAAGTTATATTTTTCTTCTATGAAATTTAGAATCAGGCCCAGATTCAAATTTCAGAATTGCCTTATATCAGCTATCCCATTTTTCATAAATTATTTATTTTAACCTCTCCTAATATAATGGTGTCTTCTGTAACATAGCTAACTTGCATGACTGCTGTGAAGTTAAGACAAAAATAATGTTTTGAAGTACTTAGCAATGTCTGAAATGTACAAGCCTTTCAATGAATATAAGTAGCAATAATACTTGTCATAAGGATTAAAATGTAATTATTGTTTTTGCAATATTTGACTAAATCTCCTACCATATTTAATTAAAGATTAGGGTTCAATATCCTCAGTAGTATGTTATTAAATTTTATGTTTAAATACATAACAGAAAAATTACCTATTGTTTCATTATTTAATTGCAATGATACACTCTTATTACATGGGAGATGAATGAAAGACTTCCAAGCAGCTTTGTCTTTAAATATAAACATTTACATGAACCCATAGCATTAGGATCATTACATTGGCTCTTTAAAAAAACATTATATAATGCATCAATTGTGTCTTTCTAGTTTTATCTCCATTGATAGTAATCTTATTTATTTAAAGTCAGATCTCTTCACATTTTTAAACTGAAAAATAGGATACAAAACACCTTAATTTGAAAAATATTAGTTAATAAAAAAAGTTGCACTGTGCAGGAAATAATAAATGTTTAACTAATGAGTACCTCAGGATTTATTCCAAAATTACAGGCTAATATTCAGTTATGAATGTACACTCTGAGGATTAGCCTGTGGGTACAGGAAATAACATGTTCAAAAGAGCTCCTTTTCAGAACAATAAAATACCTAGAGCATTATGAGATTTAATTGAATAAAATTTCACCATATACACATATTTACCAGCCTACAACTCTTGACAAGTTAAAACTTCATCAAGCATTCAACATCAAATAAAAATTAATTTCTACCAGCAATATATGTGGCTTAGAGTTGTATGAAACTCTAATACAGACCACATGACATTATTAACACATATATTCTTTACCCAAGTCACAGGCATCCCTAAGCTAATTTAAAAATGTGTTTCTATTTTCTCCATTTCCCTTGAAGGAGGTATCATAAATTACTGGCATCCCATTCTGAAGAGATGATTTTACAAAGAACAAGACTTTTAAAATTCTACTTTCCTAGAAAGGAAGTAATTGATGAGAGTAAAATATCCACATATATAGCAATAAAATACAGCTTTTCATAATTAAAAGTATAAATGAACAATAAATACATTAATAATATATAGCTCGCCCTCTCTGTCTCTCCCTCTCCCTCTCCCTCCCTCTCTCTCTCCTATCCATTACTTGGGGGTTGAACCCAGGACCTCATATATAGTCAAGTGCTCCATCACCAAGCCACACCACTATCCTCTTTTTTACTTTTTATTTTGAGATAGGGTCTTAGTAACTTATGCAGGGTGGCTATGGCCTCAAACTCATGATCCTCCTGTCTCTACCCATCAAGTCATTGGAATTACAGGCACATGCCACAACACTGCAAAAATATTTTTTATTTGCACAAATTTAACACTGCTTCAAATGTTCTTGAGCAAAGCAAGTCTTCTGACATTATTAAATGTCAGTTGTATACATACTACCTGAAGGATGTATAATTTCCTTATTAATCCAAAATAAGGGTAGTACATCTACCCAGTGAGTTTATTTGTTATAGATGGTGATTTCACAGATTAAAGTTTTAAAGACTAAGGTACTTTACTCAATTATATATATAATTCCATAAGAATACACTATCTGCCTTATGTTGGATAATAATGAACTAAAACCAGTGGTATCAGTATGGTTTTAATAAGTGAGTACCATGTCACTTGGATTATGCATGAATCAGGTGATTTTTAAATATGTTCAGTTGTTTACACAAGGTGATTTTCCTCCTTCTACATTGCTTTGATTGTATATTCACCCTAAGATAATATATGCTCAGAGAAAAGACTTATTGTGAGTTGTCTTACTTTTCAAATGCTTTGAAGCTAACTTTAGGTCAACCACATTTAAAATTCCAGCTGAATAGTGAGCAGCTAAAGGAATTTTCCCAGGAGAATGGAAAGGAAAGAATAGACATGTTGTCCATCCAAACATGGAAAACAAGTTGTGAAAAGCTCCTTTGTCTCCTTTACACCCTTTTTTACCCTCTTTTTCCTTTTTTCCATCTTAGAACCTATCAAAAAACACAAACCTTTCTCAGTTTCTCTGGTTTCTAGAAACAAATTCATTAGACTACTTAATAAGTCATTTAATTTCTCAATGTCTCAGATTTTTTCACCTGGAAAATAAGGTATCAGGATTAGAATATGTGACCCACAATCTTTAGGAGCATGCAAGAATCAAGGTGGAGAGCTTGATAAGATGCAGATTCTCAATGCCACATTCAAAATTTCTGATTTTGTAGGACTGGGAAAAGCCACTAAATCTGCTTTTCTAATAAGCTCCTGATGATTTTTGAAGCAAGTAGTCTTCAGATTCCACTGTTAAACTCTGAAAATATGGTAAATTCTCTCCAAGCCTCCTTCTACTTCCCATAATCCCCAAGTCAACTTTTCCTTCAGATTCCATAGAGAAAATGAAAAGTGATTTTCTGGCTTCCAAAAGTGAAATCGAGAGAATCCTGCTATCATTAAAGTTTTCTAATTCATCCATTCAGTTTTTCAACATCTGCCTGGAGACGATAAGTCAGCAGAGTAGTGCAAGAAAAGTATATCTTTTGCTTGTGGTTATATTACTATTCATGGACAATTTCATTATGCACTACAAAACTGTACGGGGATACTATTATATCGAAGCAAAGTCTCCTTTGAAAGTATGCTGATCTCTCACAGCTTTGAGGTAATATCAGAAATTAAATTAATGTGTACCTTGTCTTTTTCATATTGAGTTTCAGTTTGTGATAGAGCATCAAGAAGAATCAAAATTACAGTTTTAGAGCTGAAGAATTCTCTATTACATACATTTCTGCTTTCTCTAAGATGTTTGCTGTATAATACCAACAACAATGAAGTACTCTCGGTTTTATTCTCACAGCCCAGATTTTGCATTATTGTAGACAATCCAAAAAGTCTAGAGTGAATGAATGAATGAATAAGTGGAATAGAATTAATAAATCTCATCACTGAAGTGCTTTCAGAGAGGCCAAGAGTGATACAGTCCTTGTTTGGCAATTGGGAAATCTAGGTTTAACGAATCCAGTCAGATGTCTTGCATTTTAAGAGAGACCTTTGAACAATTGTGCTGTGCCTCCACAGACAAATTGCCCTTCAGTTCTGGCAACAATGAATACGAAGCTGCCATTCCTCTTAACTCATCTTCATTACTACTACAGGAAACATTCTGAAATGCTCAGAGTACAGATAGTTTATTCAAGAAATTTTGCTCCTCACACCTGTATAATTGAAACCCTTGATAATTCCAGATTCTTTATTTTGAAGAGATCTTTCTATTTATCAACCTGAATGATGGAAATGTAGTAAAACTGACGGGACAACTCAGAATGAGAAGAAACACAGGGACTGCCACAATGGGCTTAAACATAAAAAGATTATATGCATGGCACTGTGTTGGGCAGTTTTGTCCTACTGTGCACAGAGTCATTGTGAGTTGGACTTGACTCAACAGCACTAACAACAAGTACTTATAACAAACTACCCCTGAAAATACTGTCATAAAACACACCAACCATCTTATTATTTTTCAGATTCTATAGGCTGGTTGGGGCCCATTGCTGGTTAGAGTCTTCATACTGTTGCAGTCAAAAGGTGGCTGTTTCTAGAGTTTTGGCCCCTCATTAATCATCCATGTGCCTCTCCTCCTCTAAACTTTATTCTTGTGAAGATCAGTGTTCTAAGAAGGAGGAAGAAGAAGCTGCATGGCAGGCTTCTTATATTCCTCTGTTCCCACAAGTTCAAATATCTCTTCCTTCACATTCTGTTAGTCAGAGCTGTGGCAATTCCAGGCCAGATTCTATGGAAGGGGACATCACCTCCTCTTGATAATGGGTAGAGGAGCATTCAGGATAAGAGATAAGTAGAATTATTTGTGACTTTCTTTAGAAAATGACAACAACACTCATTGTTTTTCTAGCTAAATTTTACTATTACCAGGTTAATGATGATTGTGAGCTATGGGAGTAGTTGTTGAATGCTTTCTGAAAGTACTGGTATTTCTGTGATTGTTGAACAGATTATTGCAACTCTGTCTGACTTTATATGGTTAAACTCTACTATCCAGTATTATGTATGTAATTTTATCAAAAAAAATTAATAACAACAACAAACTAGGCAAAAAAGCAAACACAAAACAAAGCCAAAAAAAAAAAGAAAAAGAAAAAAGAAACAAAAAAACAAGTATAGTATTCATTGGTTGTGTGGAGAAGACAGAGAGGAAAAGATAGCAATCCTATTACCACCCACACATCAATTCCCCAACCCTTGCTAGTCTCATGATCCCCTGCTAGCAAGTTCATGTGGGTGCAGACATTCTTTCTCTCTGAACTGACATGCCTGACAAAGATGTGATATGAAAAGAATGCTTACATACCCAGGTCATGATCTTTCCCATCCTAGGAAGAGATAGAAAAATACAGTAGGATTAAAGGCTTAATCCTAGATGGATGGAAGGCCAACCAGACTTTAATTTGTGGTGGGGGTGGCTTACACATTTTAAGATTTCTCCCCTACCTCCTAGTAGTGCTTGTTAACCAGATCTAAATTACTTCAAATGATCTTCCTTTGTTGAGGTTATGTCGTTAGAAACTAGAGATGCATATTACTGTAGATATACTTTTTCCTGAGATCTATTTGGAGATAAGAAATGCTTTGTTTTTTCAGTGCTAGGGATGAAATATAGGTTACATATGCTAGGCAAGCACTTCACCACTGAGCTGCACCCCTAGTCTCATGAAATGTACTTTGTATCATTTCAACTCTTACTTCTTACTTAGGCAGAAGAATTTAAACAACTGGAACAATCTTTTGGTGAAGTGTAGTTGAGGAAAAATGTCTCAATTTAAAACAAATCATCATGAAGCAAATCATACTCATTTTCAAATATATAATCACTTCTATTAAGTATTGTCTCCATTTTTCAATGGTAAAAAATAGAAAACTCAATGTACAGGTTTACAACTGCTTTATATTTTGTTTTGTTTTATTTTGCTTTGCTTTGTTTTCAAATCATAACCACCAAGAGTACACAACCAAAATTACTTAAAACTTATTCTATTTAGTCAATCCACATATGGCTGAATAATCCTTTAAATTACACAAGAGAAGAAGAAAATAACATGCTCATATTTCTATAGTAAAACGATTAAAAAAAATACTCTTCTTCAATCCCTGCTCTAAAAACCAGGTGCCTGTACCAAAGCTAGGGTAAAGCTAGGGTTACGTTATCTATAATTCCTGGATCTGAGAATTCTTTCCTATAATCAACATATTGAATAAGTGAAATATAATGAAATATAATGAGAAAGTGTACTTGGTTGTGCTTCTGTGAAGAAATTTAATGATTGTAGGTGAAAATATGGATAGTCCTATGATTGTAAGCATTATTCTTAGATAATCAGTATTTCCTTTGCCTTTTTAAGTCACAAACAACATCAGTTCAATAACTAGAGTGTCTGGTTCTGTGTATTATTCACAGCTTTTGAGGCATTAATAATGCCTACTAAAATTTAATGTGATGGTTAAATAAATTAGTAGCATAGGACACTGAAAAGAGAAGACCAGAAGTCAAAAAGAATCTTTATTTTAATATCCTATTAACAGTCTCATATTTCCTGGAAATATCAATCAAAAGCGGGAATACAAAACATGCTAGAGAAGTTAGCTCTATGCAAAGTAGAAGTGATTTTCGAAAGATATTTCATATGTTTCTCTTTTCATTATCAATTAGAGCATTTATTCTCAACCTCATTGATATTATTAAGGAAATTAATGAGACTAATTGTCAGATTTATAGGTTGGCATGGCATAAGAGGTAGATAACTGTGTGCTGTGTGTGGGGAGGGGGATTGCTGGGTATTGAACCCAAGGCTTCCTGCATGCTAGGCAAGTGCTCTATCTCTGAACTACATTCCCAGCCTATGACTGATAATGTTGATGAATAGATTATTTTAAAGTTTGAATTATATAATAATGATTTTCAAAATATATTACATGATAAAAATCTTCACACATATATGTAAAGCTTCTAGAATTGCCAGGTATTTATACAAGTTATTTTAGGGTTTTTAAGTTTTTTCATTTAATCAAAAATAATAATCTTACATACTTACAAGATAAAATGTTATATTTCAGAATGTGTATGATGTGTGCTCAAAAAGTATAGTAAATGCCTGTGTTTGTTGTAATTGTTTGTAGTACTAGGGTGTTGAACCCAGGGATTTGCACATACTTGCAAGTGCTCTTCCTCTGAACTGTGCCCCCAGCCCCCTTTTAAATTTTTTTTATCTTTAGACAAGGTCTCACTAAGTTACGCAGGCTGCCTCTGGTCTCCAATTTATATCTTCCCACCTCCACCTCCTGAGTTGCTGGGATTATAGGCCTCCACCACCGCACAGGCTACACTGAATTATTTAATTTTAAAAATTATTACAGTAAGACACACATTGTCATTAATCTCTCACAATACTCCCTCTGGCTTTAAACACTCTTATTCCATCATTCTTAACACTTTTCAAAGTAGTCCTGGAAGTCCTCTTTCGTGAGTGCCCTCAGTTAAGTTGTCATGGTTGCCTCAATGCCAGGAATCAATTCAAAACATTTACCTTTCATGGTCATTTTGATTTTACAGAAGAGCCAGAAGTTACATGGTGCCCAATCCAATGAATAAAGTGAATGAGGACATACCATAATATTTTCAAGTGACAGAAATTGCTGTACTAGAAGCGATGCATGTCATTGAGCATTGTCATAATAGAAGATGAAACTAATGACACAAAAGTGAACTCCAGAACTGGTTCAAAAAGAGGCAGGAATGATGGAATAAGTGGGTTCAAAGACAGGCGGAATATTTTGAGGGGGATTAATGGCAATGCATTTTTTCTTGCAGTTTTTTTTATTCAAACATTTACCTTATTTTTTGATTGCACATCATACATATTGAAATATCACATTGTTGTTGTTAGGTGCCATTGAGTCAGTTTCCAACTCAAAGTGACCCTACTTACAACAGGTGAAACACTATTGTCAGTGCTTCTCCTCTGTTCATAGGGTTTTCAATGGTGGATTGATTTTTGGGAGTAGGTTGCCAGGTCTCTCTCCCAAGCCTACAGCACGTGGTGTTCCCAGGTGGTCTCCCATCCAAGTACTAACCAGGCCCGGCCTTACTTAGCTTCTGAGATCTGACAAATAGGATGTACCTCATAAATATAAACAGTATTTTTCAGTTAAAGTGAAAAAATACCTTTTTATTGGTATTTTATTAATACATGTTGGTGGGATACACAGTAATAAGTCAATTGATATATCCATTATGTACCTATCAAAGTATATTGCTTACACTTCCATCTCCTTAAACATTTTATAGAGCAGAAAAAACAGCACCAATAAACAAACAAAAATAAATAAAAATTTAAAAATAAGAATTTTAAGTAACATGTAATGACAATTGTATGCAACCATGGGCTATACCGAGATTTTATTTCACTTTCTTTTTCATCTTTTTTTTTTTTTTTTGGTGTGTGTGTGTATGTTTTCATAAAGTTCTATCCTGTATTTTGCATTTTTTCTCTCCTTTCTTCCCCTCTACATTGCTTCTTCTCTCCCTTTTTGATTCCCCATCCTCTACTCCCTCCCACTAGTCTCTGCTCCTGTTATATTGGGTCCACTTTTATTTTCCAATCTTAGATAAATATAATTATACATCTACATATATTAACAGTATTTTTTTCCCCTTTAAGGTAGATTTAGCTCCCACATGGGAGCAAAAACATGTAGTATTTCTCATTTTGACTATGGATTATTTTAGTTAAATTGATGCTCTCCAGATCCATCCACTTTGCCGCAAATGATATAATTTCATTCTTATTTATTGCTGAATATTATTCCATTGTGTGTATATACCACAATTTTTAACCCAATCCTCTATTGATGGGCATCAGGATTGACTCCATCCCTCCATACCCTTGCAATTTTGAAGAGTGCTACATTAAATATGGCTACACACCACAGTGGGATGGGATTTAGCTCAGTTGGTAGAGCACTGCGCTGCAGTCTCTGAGGTCCCAAGTTCAATTCCCAGCACCGCAAAAATGGGAGAAGGACTTGGCAATCCACTCCCAAGGCAATCCCGAAACAGTCTGCCATTGAAAACCCTATGAGGGTCGCTATGAGTTGGATACTGACTTGATGGCACCTAACAACAACAACAACAACAACAACAACAACAACAACAACAACAACACACCACAGAAGTGAGACTGCTTCATCATACAGTAATTCCAATTTTCGTTTGTTGAGGAATTTCCATACTATTTTTCAAAAGGGCTGTACTAATTTATAATACTACAACAGTCTATCAGAGTAGTCTTTTCTCCATGTCTTTTGGATAATAACCAGTCTAACAGGTATGAAATGATAACCTCATCATGGTTTTAATGTGTACTTCTCTGATTATTAGACATAGTGAGTTTTTTTCAAATATCCATTGGCCATTTTTATGTATTTTTCCTAGAAATATCTATTCAAATAATTTGATAGTTTTAATAGAATAATTTATTTTCTTGTTATTCACTGTTATTCGGTAGTTTGAGTCTCTAATAGCAGTTCACTCTTCCCTCTATTAATTGTTCCCTTTGGTGCAGAGCTTTTTATTTTGATACTGTGCCATTTGTCTATTTTTGCTTCATCACCTATCATTTTGGTATCATATTCAAGAAATCATTGCCAGATCAAGTCCATGTAATTTCTTCTTACATTTTCTTCCAGTTGTTTTATAATTTCAAGCCCTTATGTTTAAGTGTTTAATATATTTTGTGTTAATTATTAAAAAAGAGGTGAGATAATTACCCATTTTCATTTTTACATGCACATATCTTCTGGACCACATCTTAGCTCCTGGAAGAATCTCTAGACACTGAGGAGGTGCAGTTTTAATTAGAGTGTTTTCTTTCTAATTTTTAAAGAAAGATATTCTAACAGTTGCTCTGGTATCCTGGAGATAGTGTATAAAGAGGGGAAAAGTTCATAAGTTCTATAGTATTACACATTTTGGAATACTTTTCAATTATAATAGAACACTCTTTCTGTGATCTATAAAAGAAGAACCTAGAAGCAAATCTGTCATCTAAAATATCTTACATCTACTGAAATGGTTAACATTAAAAGACCCCGCAGGACCAAATGTGGGTGAGACTCTAGACCAACCTGGCTCTCTTATTATTGGGAATGGAAAGTAGCAAATCCACTTTGAATACAGGTCTGTCAGTTTTTATAAAGTTGAACATACACCTACTTTGTGGCCCAGAATTTACTCAAAAGAAGAGAAAACACATGTTCATATACACACATAAATATACAAGTATGTCCATAGCAGCTTATTCATAATAACTCCAAACTAGCATAGCACCCAAACAAGATGTCCATCAAATGAAGAACAGATAAACTGTGGTTTATTCATACAGCAGAATACTACTCAATGGTAAGCAGGAATGCAACTAAATAGAGGAATCTCAAACATGTAGTGCTGATAGAAAGAAATATTATACAAAGGGTACATACTCTATGATCTATATGAAATTCTAGGAGACGAAAAACTAACCTATGAGAAAAATAAGAATACTAGTTTTCAACTGGGCATTGTGCCACAAGCCTGTAATTCCAAAGATGCAAGAATACAAGGCAGAAAGATCATGAGTTCCAGGCCAGAGGCAGCCTGCACAACTTAGCAAGACCCTCTTTTAAAATAAGAATAAGTGGCTGGAGGTGCTGCTCAATGGTACAGCTCTTGCCTAGTATTCATGGGAGTTCAACTCCTAGTACATATAAATGAATAAACAAACAAACAAACAAAAACAAACAAAGATCTGGGGTGCAGCTCAGTTAGTACAGATCTTGCTTAGGACATGTGAAGCTCTAGGATTCAAACTCCTGGAATTGCAAAACACACAAACTAACAAACAAAAGCTACTTGTTTTCTGTGGGATGATTGGAGAAAGGATTAACTGTGAAGGAATTTCCTAGGTTTGCAATACTCTTGGTATCTTGATGTAGATTTGGGGTTTCACAAAAGCATATCTTATGAGTGGTTACTGAAATGCCTGTATGAAATGCTTAAGGATTTTACAATTCATGGTATGAAAATTTTACTTCTGAAGAAAGTAATAATTCTGTAAAATGATCAAATGTACTTATACATCCCAGTACATAAATGTTTGGAGACTGTACTGATACCTGCAATTTATTTGGAAAAGATAGATATAATAATTTGTTTTGCCCTCATATTTTCATGGAAGATAAAAAGATATTTATTTCACAATTATTCTTGCAACTGAATATGTCACTTATATTTGAAATTATTTGAAAAAAATTTCATTTGAAATTCCCAGTATTATGTGAATATTATATTTGACTTGAAATATTTATAATAAAGAATAATAAACTGTCATATAAACAAGTTCTGGATGCAGATTTTATAGTACTTCCTTGTGTTGAACCAAATGGCTAGCAAATTACATGCAATTAGCAGTCTTCTTGTCTTTCAAGATCACAAGTTATTTGCTTATAAAATTAATTAATCAAAAATAAAGTAGTTCAAAAAGTAATAGCTACTATTGTTAAAAGCCATCCAATATGGTCCAACTCATAGTGACCCTATGTATAACAGAATGAAATATTACTCAATGCCATGCCATGCACAGGATATTTTTATGCTTAAGCCCATTGTTGCAGCCATTGTGTCAATGCATCTAGTAGAGATTCTCTCTTCTTTACACTGACCTCCCACTGATCCCAAACATCGTGTCCTTCTCCAGGGATTGGCCCCTCTTGACAACATGTCCAAAATAAATAAATTAACTTTAAGAAGTATAATCTAGCCAGATGTCCTGGTGCACATCTATAATCCCTGCAACTCAGGAGATAGAGGCAGGAGGAGGATTGCAAGTTTGAGGCTAGATGCAGCCTGTGTAATTTAGTGAGACTCAGTCGTCTCAAGATAAAAAGTAAAAAAGAGGCTGGAAGTGAAGCTCTGTGGGAGAGAACTTGCAATGTGTGAGGCCCAGAGTTCAGCAACCCCAGTACTAAAAAAAAAGTGTAGATGCTTAATTTTTTTTTTAATTCTTATTTTTCTGAATCATAGCCAGCAGTATCACAAGATCTGCCTTTAATTCCAACATAATGTAAATTATATCTGGCATGTCTCCTCAGTAAAACCACAGTGTCCAGACATAACTAAAAAATTTTTAAAAGCTTTAAGCAAGTTCACTTATAATTTTATCCAGTAAGCGTATATACATTTGTCAAAAAATATTCATCTTCTTGTTACTGACCTTAAATGCAAATCCTCTTACCTCTACCACTGAAAGGCTGAAACCAGCTTTTGATCTGAAGGACATTAGGACCAGGCCTCAGTCTTCTATTCTTTCTGTCTGTCTTTTGCTTCTGTGAATTCACTCACCTTTTCCCCAAAACTTCAGTCTTATTTCTCCTATAGAATATTTTATATATTTTTAAAATATTTCCAACAGTAACTTTCATCATCCTATTCAAAAAAATCACACCATTTTTGGTCTTTATACAAAGTTCTAGTACTTTTTCATCACCCAGGGGCTAAGTCAGATCTGTTCTTTTGTTAATCTAGTATATTAAGCCACCAAATTTTATCATTTTTCCTCTATAAAAATTTCTCATATCTCTTTTCTCTGTTTTATTCTCTTTGCCACCAGACAGGTTTAATGATCTCATATTAAACATTTGTAATAGCTTTTAAGAGCAGAATTTATGTTTTTATTATTAAGAAATTAGAAAAAAAATGAAACAGAGAGGATTTAAAGCATGTGGGGATTCCTCCTTCGTTAATTTGTTTGTAGTTAGTGTAGAAACTACTGGATTTCATTGCGATATTTCCTTAAGTGTATATCATTCTATTTTGTACAAGTTCACCTCACCTTCCATTATCCTCTCTTATCTTACCACAAATTATGAATATTAGGGCTGCTATGAGATAGCTAAAGCAATTAGCAACATTTCATTGCATATACTTCTAGTTGCTGTCTCCTTTATTGAAAAAACATGATTTTTAAGTATCTATATTTAGCTCAGTTGGTAGAGTGCTACACTGCAGTCTCTGAAGTCCTGGGTTCAATTCCCAGCACCAGAAAAATGGGAGAAGGACATGATAATCCACTCCTGAGGCCATCCCGAAACAATCAGCCACTGAAAACCCCATAAAGGTAGCTATGAGTTAGACATGACTGGACAGCACCTAACAACAACAACAACATATTACATTCTAACAAATATACCAAAGTGTATTTAATTTATTCTTATAAATTTCACTTATTATAAACTTATAAATATCAGTATTTCTTCCTATTATTATAAATATAACTGATACAGACATTTGTGTGCATATATAAATGTACACATATATTGCTATATGTAAATGTGTGCACATATGTGTGTGTATGTGTGAATCTCTGATTATTTCTCAAAGATAATGCCAGGAGGTAGAACTAGAGGGTTAAAATAGTGTGAATTATTACAACTTAACATAATCTTCTGAGATTTCTTCCAGTCCTAAACTGGGTAATTTATGGTTATCTATTTTCACACCCTTGAAAAAAAAATCAGAATTACCATTTTAAAAAATGTACTTATCACTTATATTGCTTAAAATGGTATCTTGTTATAATTCTC
>VMDO01012978.1:0-60064 GCA_007922755.1 Pedetes capensis | reverse complement strand
TGGAATTATTCATGCTCTTGAGCTCCAATTTTATCCCATTATGATCTGATAAGGAACAGGGGATAATTTCAATTTTCTTGAACTTGTTGAGGGAGTTCTTATGGACTAGCATATGATCTATTTTAGAAAACGTACCATGTCGAGCTGAGAAGAATGTGTATTCCTCATCGTGTGGATGAAATATTCTGTATATATCTGTGAGATCCAAGTGGTTTAGGGTGGACATGAGATTTGATGTTTCTCTGTTGATTTTTCATTTTGATGACCTTTCTCTTGATAAAAGTGGGGTATTGAAGTCTCCCATAATTATTGATTCTGGTCCAATAAAGTTCTTTATATTCCATAAAGTTTGTCTTATAAAGCTAGGTGCTGCTGTATTTGGGGCATAATTATTAAGGAGCGTTATTTATTCTTGATTGATTGTTCCTGTATTAAAATGTAATATCCTCCTTTGTCTCTTCTAATTAGTTTTGGAATGAAATTTAATCTATCTGAAATTAGTATTGCAACACCTGCTTTCTTTTGTCCCCCCCCCCCATTAGGTATACATTTTTCCAGCCCTTAACTCTCAGTTTATTCCAGTCTTTTTGAGTTAGGTGAGTTTCTTGAATACCACATATTGATGGTTTGTGTTTTTTCATCCAATTAGCCAGTCTCTGTCTCTTAATTGGCAAGTTAAGACCATTTACATTAATAGTGAATATTGAGTAGCATTTATTGTTATATACCCAATCATTACCTGTTACTGATTTATGAATCATGTTTGCTTTGGTCCTTTCTTGGGTTGCACTCATTTCAGCTAACCAGTTCTTTGTTTTCCTTTATAGGGTTGTCTTCACTCTCCTGGATGTGGAGGTTGATTTACAATCCTCTCCGGTGCTGGTTTGGTGGTTGCATGTCGTTTAAAAGCATCAATGTCATTATTATGTCTTATACTCCTCATCTATTTTCAAAGATAATTTTGCTGGATATATTAGTCTTGGCTGGAGATTTTTTTTTTAGGATTTGAATCAGCTGTGTCCATTCCTTGATATGGAGAAGTCTGCAGTAATTTTAATAGGTTTTGCTTTATAAGTAATAAGGGGTTTCTGTCTTGCTGCTTGCAGGATAGCTTCCCTGGTCTGTAATGACAGCATGTGACCAATGATGTGTCTTGAGGATGATCTACTTAAGTTGGCCTTCAAAGGAGTCCTGAATGTCTCAGTGATGTATATATCCATTTCCTGTACTATCTTGGGGAAGTTTTCCTTCAGGATATCCTTTACTAGATTTTGAAGGCCTCCAGTGGATCTTTCTTCTCCTTCAGGGATGCCCTGAATTCTTAAGTTTCATTTTTTCATTTTATCTGAGTTCTCCTGGAAATCTTTTTTTAATACCTTTATCATTGATTCCATTTCTGACTGTTTGTATTTAAGTTCATTTATGGCATCTTCAGAATCAGAAATCCTCAGCTCAGATTCATCCAATGTCAACGAAAAGGATTCTTTAGCTGAGTCAATTCAGTTAACTTGGATTGAGTTTCAAGGAGAGTTGCTTGGTTTTTCCTTATCATTTCTAACTGGGATGATAGAAAGGATTCCAAGTGGGATACCATCTTTTCAAGGATTTCCAGGGTGCTTGTGGTATTCATTTTAATTTCTCTTAGCATGTTTATAACCATGACTCTGAATTCCAAATCAGAGATCTCTAAGAATTGAGAGTCCTTGGAGTTATTTGTTGGGGGGCTTTGCTCTGAGGGGCCTTCAGATCCATCCTGCCCCTTTGTGTTTTTTGAAGGTTTACTTTGCTTTCCCATAATATGTCCTGGGAAGTAGAATTCATCTCTCCTGAGTGTGCAGAACTTCTCCCTCTGTTATTCCTTTGAGATTGTGTGGTACTGAATCTCTGATGCTTATTTGAGTTTATAAACTGGGTATATTCTCAGCTTTTTGGTCTGTGTGGTTCTCTCTTTAGTCCACCAGCCCAACTCCAAAGGGGCTAAGGGTTAGGGACATGATAGATTTTGTTTCTCTTCTGTAGGGTGAGAAAGGGGGGTGGATCTGGTGACAGAAGAGGGGGAAAGAGGAGGTAGAGGATAGAGGTTAATAGAAATAACTGTCAAAATTAAAATTAAGGTTAAGACTTAAGGGTAAAATAATTAATGCAAAGACACATATATAGCTTAAGAAAAAGAGAAGGAGAATAGAAAGAGGGAAGAGAGTAAAACAAGAAAGGAAGAAGATTGAAATGAAAAAAAAAAAAGAAAAAAAACCTCATGCATACACGCTCCCACCCACATATAAAATCGCTTGTAGTCAGGTGCGGTGGTATACACCTGCAATCCCAGCGGCTTGTGGGGCAGAGGCAGGAGGACTGCAGGCCCAAGATCACAGGCAGCCTGCACAACCCAGCAAGACCCTGTCTCAAAAAGTAAAAAATATGGGCTGGGGGTGCAGCGTGGTGGTCCAGCACCTACAAAGCAAGCAGGCGCAAGACCCTGGTTTCAATCCCCCATACAAAACAACAACAAACAAACAAACAAACCAAAAAACCCCCCCAAAAAACAAAAAATGAAATAAAAAAACAAAAACAAAACCAAAACCATGCATACACACTCACACACACATATAAAAACACTTGTAGTCAGGTGCAGTGGTGCATGTCTGCAATCCTAGCGACTTGGGGGGCGGAGGCAGGAGGACCACAAGCCTGAGATCAGAGGCAGTTTGCACAACCCAGCAAGCCCCTGTCTCAAAAAGTAAAAAATATGGGCTGGGGGTACAGTACGGTGGTCCAGCACCTACAAAGCAAGCAGGCACAAGACCCTGGATTCAAATTCCCATACAAAAAGAAAAAGAAAAAAAAGAAAAGAAAAGAAAAGAAAAGAACCCTTATATGTTCTTGCAGGTGGAATCTGCACTGTGGACATCCAGTTCCACCAGGTGAAGTTGATACTGCAGGAAGCAGTGCTCCCTCCAGAACTCAGGATGGCAGTGTTTTCACACAATCTGCAGCAGCAGTCTGTCTTAGTCTATAGAGATTTTGCTGATTACGTAGAAAATGTCGGATTGACCCACAATGTCCTGCGTTTAGGTGGGACACCGAATGACCAAAGAGATGGTTCCACAAAATAATCTGTGTCTATTGTATTGTTTGAGAGGCAGTGGAACCTGTGGGGTCCTCCCTGGGGTTCTCCCTGTTCCACGTAGTTCGGGTGCCAATTCCCCAAATCAGAGATTTCTGGCCCAAAGCCTATACATGGAGGGAATATGGCTGCTATCGTGGATTTTTTTTTTTTATTGCAGGGATTTCCACCCACTTTGGAGACCACTTGGGAGGACCAAATCCTCTTGTGGGCAGGATGATATTCACCCCCCGCCCCGGAAAGAATCTGTAGCAGGTCTGTCCATGCATGGTGATTGCACTCAAAACTGCTCTTATTGTGTCTAATTGTCCCTCAAGACTGTGCCAAAAAGGAGCACTCTGTCCATGTGGGGCTCAGCCGCCTCTGCAGACCACACCTTTCTCCATAGTGCAGTGGGATGACTTAGGATCCCCTCTGGTGTGTCTGGGATCCAGGTGTATGTGTGCCCGTATGTCTGTGGAGATTGCGTCTGCACCACTGTCCTGCCAGAACAGGAGGGAGGGAGCCGTGTTTCAGCTCTGGATGCATACCGCTGGCACCGGTTTCCCAGTTCCCTCTGTGATTACTCCCGGTACCCTTGAGTATCTACTCTCTTGGATATGATCCCTATTTTCTCTCTTGAGGGACCTACAACAGCCCAGTGTCTCAGGTTGTGGGACATACGCCGCTAAAGATGGTGATTCTGTGTGCCACCTCAAACTGACTCACCTGAAACTTGTAGTTTGTGTCCCATGGGCAGGGTGACAGTGTGATGTCAAGGTTGCACTCCGTGTTGGGTCCGGCTCCTGTGGGTGTGTGTGCGAAGTCCCCTCTGAGTGTTCGGGATTCTACCCGCCGTCTGTGTGATGGCGAAATGGCAGAATGTCAGTCCTGCTACTGACCTCTGTGTAGCTACTCTGAAGCCAAGTGCTTGATTTCAGTGTTCATCCAGTTTCATCCTCTATCTCCCAATCTAAACGATCACTGTTTCTATCTATTCAATGTGAGTTCTAAGCCCCTAATTGAGGCTTCCCTTTACTCTGGGACAGAAGGTGCATGTTATCTGTCTGCCATCTTGCCGGAAGTCCCCTCCTTACTCTTCTTTTTCTAAGAATGATTTTTATGAGATATTTGACTTAGATTCTTTACATTTTTATATAAAATCAATTTTATATATACTTAAACTTTTATAAGGAGGCATGAATTCATTTTTCTAACTTCACAATGCTTCCTCTTCTTATGTTAAAATGTGATGGCTTGTCTTATGAAATTTCTTGCCTGAGTTTCTGTTCTCCATTTTTATCTTTCCTTTCTTTGTTCCTTTTGCACCTGGTCTTATCAATTTCGATAATTCTCTTAGCAATTTCTCTTCAGTGGTGGAGCCCCAGGGGTCCACTTTCAGGTGTTCCTGTGGCCAAGGCCTTGCTTAGGACCCTGCACTCCATGCTTACTGGAATAGGCAAATACCTCACAGGTTCAGGCATTTTCTGTACTTGTGTTCTCTACCTGAGTTCTACGGGATTATAGGTTGGCCCTCTGTTTTATGCAGATTGCAAGCTCTCTGCCTCCTATACATCATGAACATGTCATGTTTGAGGCTGTCAGCTGTTAGTCCTTCCTCACTTATATTTTGTGTTGTTGGGGAATCTTGTGTGTAGATTCTTGGTAAATGTTGCCTATGGGTTTCTGGTTTTGTTATCTAGTTATTCCATCAGTTTGTACGTGGGATTTAAAAAGATTCAAAAATAGGAGGTAAGATGGTGAGATTAGAAACTGTCTGAATGTGACTCTGTTTCAGTAACAAAGCACAAACTTTATTCCAAAGACAAAGAGAAGAACATTGGGAATCACAAAAGAGATGATAGGACAGCTGAAAAGCATGGAGAAACAGAAAAGTTTTACAGTGAAAAGTAGGAGACAACCTGTGGCTCCTGCCTCAGCTGCCCAATGCAGGGAGGAAAAGCCAAAGTCACATCTACAAGTAGTTTGTTTTCTCTTCTTTGAATGATATTGGGGCATGCACACTCAGGAGTAGGCTGCTCACTAGGAAGACCCCTAAATAAAACCAGAAGAGAGATCTATCCCAACAGATGGGCAAATTGCAAAACAGAAACACAAGAAACAAAAAAAAGCAAGGCAACATGACTCCTCCAAAAGTTCATAACTCCTCACTAACCAAATCCAAAGATACTGAAATGGTTGAAACTCCAGACAAAGAATTCAAAAGTTCTACTTTAAAAAATGGATCAAAAAGCAAGATCCAACTGTTTACTGTGTGCAAGGGCCCCACCTCATTGGCAAGACATATACTAACTGAAAGTGAAGGGATAGAAAACATTATATTAAGCAAGTAGAAGCTGAAAATAAGCAGAAGTAGCTATTCTCATAGGGCTAGGGTTTAGCTCAGTTGGTAGAGTGCTGTTCTGTGCACTCTGAGGCCCTGTGTTCAATCCTCAGCACTGCAAAAATGGGAGAAAAACCTGGCATCACACTCCTGAAACAGCCATTGAAAACTTTATGAATAACAGAGAAGCACTGACATAGTGCCAGGCATGGCACAGGGTCAGGGAGTGTTTTATGTTTCATGCTGTGTACACAGGGTTGCTATGCATTAGACCTGACTCAGTGGCACCTAACAACAACAGCAGCAGAAAAGCTATTCTCATATCAGAAAATGTAGACTTCAAACAAAGTAGTCAGAAGAGATCAAGAAGGTCACTACCTATTAAATAAGGAGAACAATCCCATCAAGATGATATAATGATTGTAAATAGATATGCATCAAATGTCAGGGCACACAATTTTGTAAAACAAACACTACTGGACATAAAGGGACAGACAGGTCCATGTACAATAATAGTGGTGACTTAAACCACTCTCATAATATATAAATATGTTATCTGTGGGGCATCACCCTGCTGCTGGACTCGCTCTGGCTGTGAGTAGGAATCCGCGACCAAAGACCCATCTTCTGGTGAGGGGGAGCTGGGCACCTAGGAGCCGCACCACCCAGAAAGGAGGCTTATGCCCACGGCTGCTCTGAGAAGCCTTGAGAAAGGCAGGCTCAGAGCCTTCTGCTCATGGCAGCTCCTTGCTTCTTTTCTTCCCAATGAAGACTCTGAGTGCTCTGCTCCAACAGCTCTTTATTTCTTCCTTGTCTGTCCCGGTGATGGAATGGACCCAGACTGCTCTGTGTACCGCCCTTATGTACTCTTCCAGGGCTTCCCGGGGACCAATCAGAGGCAGTCACCCCATACGGTTTTCAGCCAATCAAAGGGGATATTCAAATTTGGTTTTATACAAGTAGCCAATCAGGGGTGGTTCCAGAACGGTCCAATCAGGAGCTGTTCTGGGGTTTGGAAACAGCCAATCAGTGTCAAGGGGTCTGAGGCAAGGGAATAGATGCCAGCGCCATCTTGGAGAGCTTGACGACCCTGAGTTCCTGGATGACGGGCAAAGGTGACAGCCTGGGGAACAAGCCTCAGTCCTCCAAGGGGCCTAGATAGGCCCTGGGGTGAACTGCCTCTCTAGGCAGTGCCCTACAGTTATCCATACAAAAAATCAAAAATGAAACTTCACATGGAATTGATACCACAAAGCAAATAGATTTAACAGATATCTATCCAATATTGATTAAGGGTATTGATCAAATGCTTATGGAATATACATCTTCCACTGAGCTTTCTCCAAAGCAGATCATATTTTAGGCCAGA
This sequence comes from Pedetes capensis, assembly GCA_007922755.1. NCBI lineage: Eukaryota > Metazoa > Chordata > Mammalia > Rodentia > Pedetidae > Pedetes > Pedetes capensis. The sequence continues at coordinate 53,248 of VMDO01012978.1, read as the reverse complement.
AAGCAAATCTTAACAAATACAATAAAACCCAAACAATTTCTTGTTATCAGATCATAATGGAACAAAACAAGAAAAACTACAGAAACTACAAATACATAGAGATTTATCTGGGCACTGTTGTGCATTCCCATAATCACACTCAGGGCACTTGGGAGGCCAAGGCAGGAGGTTTGTGAGTTTGAGCCAAGGGTACTCTGTGAAACTTAGCAAGACTCTATCACAAAATGAACAAAAAAATTATAAAAGGGGGGCTGGAGGTGCATCTCAGTGGTAGAGCACTTGCCTAGCATGTGTAAGGCCTTGAGCTTAACCCTCTAGTACTGCAAAGTGAAACAAAAACAGAACAAATAAATGGAGATTGAATAATACATTTTTGAATGATCAATGAGTCATTGAAGAAATTAGAGAAGAAATTTAAAAAAATCCCAGAATCAAATGAAAATGTAAACATGACTTGTCAGAATTTTTGGGATATAGGAAAGGCAATTCTAAGAGGGAAGTTCATAGCTGTGAGTGCTTCATTAAAAAATCAGAGAGAGGAACACAAATAAAATACTTAATGATGCACCTCAAGTCTTAGAAAAACAACAAGCCAAACTCAGAATTGGTAGAAGGAAAGAAATAATGACCTGAGCCAAAATCAATGAAAGGGAGACTAGAAGAGCAATACAAAAACTCAATGAAACAAAAAGTTGGTTCTTTGAAAAGATAAAAAAAACTTGACAAATACTTAGCCGAACTAACCAAAAGAAACAGAGAAGACCCCAATTAATAAAATTAGAAATGAAAAAGGCAACATTACAATAGAAACAAATGAATCCGGAGGATCATTAGTGAATACTTTGAAAACTTATATTTTATTAAACTAGAAGCCTGCAGCCATAGCCCTGTGGCATCCGATTCCGTCAGATCTCAGAAGCTAAGCAGGGTCGGGCCTGGTTAGTACTTGGATGGGAGACCGCCTGGGAACACCAGAAGCTGTAGGCTTGGGAGAAGGACCTGGCAACCCCCTCCCAAAAATCAATCTGCCATTGAAAACCCTATGAACAGCAGAGAAGCACTGACAATAGTGTTTCCCCTGTTTTACAGAGGGTCGCTATGAGTCGGAGACGGACTTGACGGCACCTAACAACAACAACATTAAACTAGAAAATCTAGAAGACATGGATAAATTCCTAGACATATGTGGCCCACCAAACTTAAATCAAGTGGACATAAACAATCAGATCTACAACAAGGAATAAGACATCCTCCATTTTACAATGGAATGTTCTTGAAACCCACTAGTAAGTAATTAAGTACTGAATGCATTATATTTCATATAAAGGAAGAAGCTGAGTTTCAGAGAAATAGGTCGCTTAGTGAGGAAGCTGGTTTAAGTTTCAGGTGCCACCCAGTGCTTTCCATGGTACTATACATCACCTCCTTCCCTTTTACTCTTATACCTTTGAATATAGCAATGACATCAGAGTCCCCAAAGGAAAGAGCACAAAATACCAATAGAGATCAAGATCTGGAGGTGCAAAAGCAACATGGAAGTGCAAAAGCTCACTGACTGGGATACACCTGATGGTGAGGGGCTGGGCTATGAGACCCAACACAGAGCACACAGGGAAAGTGGCACTTAGGGTAAAGAAGGTGCATGCTCCCCAACCAAGAGGGAAGAAATACATAAGTTCAGCTGGAAAAATGTGACCCTCAATCAAGCTTTTAGGCCCCTGTGGAAGACAAAGAAGAAGAAAAAATTGCAAAAGCTCTTGCTGATGCATGAAAAATGGAATTTTATAGATGTTAAAAGCCCTGATTCTGGCACAAGAAGGTCAAGGCTTGAAGCCCAGCCCACAATTTACTAGCTCTGTGACCTTGGGCAGCTTACTTAACCATTTTTGGGTCTTGATTTTCCTTCACTATAAAATAAGGGTTGCAATAACAATCAATGCAATAATTTTAACTGATTAGTACATGTAAAGCACTTAGAGTAGGCCTTAGTAGGAAGATTATTCTGCTAAATGGAAAGATTTGACTTGAAAAAACAATCAAGCAAAACTCTCATCCTGGGTTCTGAGTGTTCTGTGAATCACCTTACATAAATCAAAACTCCAGGGTTTTCAACAAAAATTTTCTTGTTCATTTCTACACATAGACTGTGTGTTTCATTGGTACTAACTATTTGCTTTATAGTGTTAAAATCTGAGGAAGAAATCCATAGGTAATTTGTGTAATACAGCTGTTGGAATTTTCTGTCCAGGAAAACATCAAACACAACACACAAAGCCTTCAAAAACTATTGAAATTGAGATCAGTATTTCAAAAGAAGGTGCTTTGTGCAAGGGGTTCATTTTCTATAACTGATTGCAACAGCGGCAGGCGATCTATTTAGACACTATGCCCTCCATTGTTATTTAGGATTGTATAGTGAGAGAAACAAAGGCCACAATTACAAACTGTATGACACTTTGAATTCATGGCATAGAAAATAAGACTAGAAAGAGCGTTGCCATTCTTAGGAATGTATTTTGTTGGTGTTTACACTTGCACTGCCTGGTTACACTTGCACTGAATCTCTACAAGAGCAGCTCCTGATATAACCTGTGATTTGTGATGCCCCCAGCAATGGGTATATTTTCCAACACTTCAGGTACACAGTAAATATTTGATTAATAAGCATCTGAATTAATAACATGTGCTCTACCTCTTTTCAGTTTCTGTTTAATGAGTTGAAATTGAAGTATATAAGAAATTGTACTTTGAAACCAATGAATTATTCTGATAACTGGTAAAATTTACTCCTATTTTTTTTTTTTTTTGGTTCATGTGCAATACACTTATAATTTGTGCTTTTATTGTGACTTTGTAAATAAATTTGCTGAAGGTTGGGAAAATTGTATCAGGGCTTGCTTCTCAGTTACAATTTTAAACCAGAAATTTAATTATGACTCTTTAATCTTTTATATACATTATTTCATTATTTGTTTTGTTTTATAGATTCAGTCTTGTAGAATTTGTTTACATAAAATCCATCCTTACTTCTTAAAAAATCTTGCCAATAGGTAGCACTCCTGACACACAGCCTTTTAATCTGGATTAAAGCAAGCTGTTATAGTATAGAGATGAGGTCAGAGAGTGGGGCTATGGTCAAGGGTGGGAAACAGATCTCATGGGTCTTGTGAGCAATGGGGACTTTGGATTTAACTCTTTGGGAAGCAGGGAATTATTGAAGAGTGCTGAGCGAAGTCCAGACACGATCTGACCTTCCTAGTAATGAGATCATTCTGTAGGAACAGAAGCAGAAAACCAGTGAAGAGGCTACTGCAGAAATCTAGATGAGAAATAATGGTGGCTTAGACCAGCCACATCCCAATGTAGTGACAGTGGGTGAGGCGAAAAGTCGTCAAGTTTGAATATATGTGGAAAAGAGAGGAAAATAGATATGCTGGCCCTCTGTATGTGAAACATGAGAAAAATTCATGTGTACCACGGTGCCTTGTTTCATACCAACAATTAGAATTTATATGTGTGATTTGTTTTTACTTTTTGTATCACTGACAAATAGTACATGGTTATTTATCTGATGCTTAGCACAATCCTGTGAGGCAGAAAATATTTTATTTCAAGTACACCTAACAACAACAATGTGGAAAGAGTTAGTAAAAGATAGTTTTTTTTTTTTTTTAACAATTTTTGTGAAACAGTTTGGGCTCTTTGGTCTCACTCTAATCCCAGTCTGGAGATGCTGTGTGACTGAAGAGAGACGATTCAGATGTCGAGAACCAAAATCAAACTGAGAAATTTTAAAAAGACAGAAGGGGGTTGTGACACAGTATGAAAGAAAAGAGCAGCTGAATGCTGACGTAAGGCAGGAAATATTATTGAATGAGGATTTTTGGTTTTTCTTTTTCAGTACTGGGGGGTTGAATCCAGGACCTTCTACCATAAAAGTAGGGCTTGATACCATAGTTTTGTTTTAATAAATTCTTTTAACACCACAGTGTTGTAACCAGTGAGCAGAGCTCTTTCCACTTGCATGTGCTTCTGTTCACGACAACCAAATGAACTTTTCTCTGGTCTTTCGGTCAGATTAGGGTGTATGTGTCATGGACATGTGGGTGTGGGGTAGGAGTTTGCTTCTATTGACTTATTTCTCCTCACTTCAAAGGGATGAGTGTATGTAATTACTATTGGTTCAAGGAAACTAACTTTCTTTCCTTCTTTCTTTTCTTTTCTTTTCTTTCTTCCTTTTTTTTTCCCTTGGTGGTGGGGATTGAACAGGGCCTTGCACATGCTATCCATGTGATCTACCACTGAGCTACCCAAGGAACCATACTGCATAGCTCAAATAATTGTTTTCTGCCTGAGTTATTCAATCTGCACACAGTTAATATTAGTTATTTTTTAAAAACAAGTGATTCATAGCTATTATTTAAACACCAAGTATTTTCAATGATAACCAAGGTGCTGAAGAAGAAAATTTCAGTTATATAGGTTATAGATTAATATCTACTATACTTTTTTCATTGTAACCAAATTTTAATAACAATAAAAAATTTGTGAATTCTCTTTTACTCTGAATAAGTGTACAAAATTCTAGTCTGAGTATATGTGATTAAAAAAAAACCTTATCAACTTTTATTTGGAAAGTTCAGAGAGGGTAAAGGCCCTTTAACACAGGATAGGGAATGAGACATGAAGATTGATGCAAGTTCTAGGCTGGCCTGGTCTAGGTAGCAAATTCCAGGCCTGCGTGGACTACACCACAACACCTTGTGTCAAAAAACAAAAACACAAAAACAGAACAAAAAAACAAAACCAATCAGCCAACCAACTAAACAAACAAAAAGCAAGACTTGGCTCTCTTATTGAATACTTAGTATGGGCAAGTCATAGTGCTAGGCGTGTTCTATAAATTATGTGTAATGTGGCCATCAGAACAACCCTTTAAAGCAGTTTTGTTGCCATTTTAGAGAAAAGAAATATATCTGGGAGTGTAGCTCAGTGACAGAACACTTGCCTAGAAAAAGAGAAATATAACATTGTCATCAGACAGAACATTTCTTTCCCTTGCTAATCATTGTAGCCACCCATGTTGTCAAACATAATTGTCATCCTGATTTCTAACACTATACTTTTGCTTCTTTGTAAAAATGTATATGAAAACTTTTGTGTTTGAGTGATTCATCACTGAAACTTATTTACATGGTTTTATAGTATGTATAAGGCCGCTATGAATCTTTGTGCATATTCTTCAGTGGAGAAGTACACAAATGCAAATAAATAATTTTAACTGGAGTTGGACATAGGATGATACCTATTTTTTATTATTGCTGTTATAATTATTTTTGTAAATAGTATAATTCACTCTTAAAAGTGTTTATAACGTCTTCCTCACTGGATATGTTTGGTTTCTTCTCAATTAATTTGTTGGCTCACTTCTAAAATAATGCAAGTATTTTAAAAAAGACACACCTGAGAAATTGGGCATACATTACATATCAGTTACTATAACAAACCTCAGTAAAGACCATTCTAGCTGGCACAAATACCTTTTGTAATAACTTAAGAAGGACAAATTCTGTCAAACTAGATTTTCTTTGGAGTTCAGTTTTTAGATTTTTAGATAAGAATGTGGTATAGATGGTTTATACTTTGACTCTGTTAATGCTTCAGATATAGATTCTCCTACTGCCTGTAGGAAAAATAGAAAATAAGACTTCGGTGTAATGCAATTGGTTTATTTATAAATGATCAAATCCCTCTGCTTAATGACAGATTATAAGACATGCCACAGACCCTATTCTTCTTATGCTGCACCATGTTCTGACCAATATTTTTTTTCACATACGTGGATGAAGAAACATTTAGGTTGAGTTTTAAATCTATAGTCTTTAAACTTTTGCCCTGGAAAATTCATAGCTAAAGATCAAGATGAATATTTGTTGTTGTTGTTGTTAGGTGTTGTCAAGTTGGGTCTGACTCATAGTGACCCTCACAGGGTTTTCAATGGTTGATTGGTTCAGGATTGTTATAGGAGCAGACTGAAACATCCTTCTCCTATTTTTTTTTTTTTTTTGGTGCTGGGGATGGAAACTGAGTCATCAGAAAGTACAGAGCAGCACTCTACTAGTGGAGCTAAACCCCAGCCCAAACATTTGTTAGGCAAGTAAAATGCAAACACAGTAATAGAGTATCAGTCATCATTTGCATCTTAGCAAATAAGAATATCTTGTCACTCATCACTTCACATGAAAATCTATAGCCTACAGCTATGGTTGAAAGGAAAAATATCAAGTAACTGCACTAGGTTGGTTTGTATCCAGGAACCTTTCTAAAATGATCATATTCTAATAATATATTTAAGGATACTTTTAGATTTTCCAGGTAATCCCAATCATAATCTGGGAATAATCAAAGTTTGTATTTTAGTACTTTTTATCTTTTATATCTTTTTCTTAACATACTGTGATTGGTGAAAACTTCCCAAAAATAGACATGGTAAGACTTGAACCCAAATTGAAGGAGAATTAATTCAAGTATCATACATAGGTATAATATTTACTTTAGGCACTATAGACAACTTTTTATCAGTAAAAAGTGAGATTTTATTCTGTACTCAGTTTGCTAAGATTATTTATTGTGAATAGAGGTAGACTTGATCAAATAGTTTTCCTGGTTTCTATCCTTTAATCTGCTAATGTGTTGAATTACCTTAACTGATTTTCTTTTTTTTTTTCCCCTTTTTTGGCAAATGTTGGTTGGGTTCAGAGTAATACAGCATTGGCTTTTTCCGTTATGCAACTATTACATCACTTTTAGTTACACTTTTACCAACTTGCAAAGTTTCCAGAACTTTTTGATTAATATGTAGTAAAACTCATATACATATTTGGGTTATAGTCCCCTAATTTGCCCATGTACTCATGGAGTTGCATCATTTACATTGAGACTATCCTCTCCCCCTTTATCCCTCTACATTGATTCTACTTACCGTCCACCTTCCACAATCTTCACTTCCCTTTGCTAGTTCCCTCCCTCCTTCTTTCTACTTTTTATATTGTTACTTCTTTGCTAAGTTTAACTATGCATTTTTATTTATCAACTTATGTATAGGATCTTTTCTTCCTTTAAGTAAGATTCAGCTCATACATATGAATGAGAACATATGGTATTTCTCTTTTTGAGATTGTATTCATTTGCTTAAGATGATGTTTTCTAGTTCCTTCCATTTTGCTGCAAATGACATTATTTCATTTTTTATTGCTGAGTAGTATTCTATTGTGTAAATGAACCATAATTTTTAATCCATTATTCTGTTGATGGATACCTTTGTTGGTTCCATATCCTTGTGATTGTGAAGAGTACTGCTTTGACTATGGAGATGCAGGTGTCTCTGTGGTATGGTGACTCATCTCCCTTTGGGTATATTCCCAGTAGTAGTATAGCTGGGTCATATGGCAGTTCTATTTTAGTTTTCTGAGGTATCTCCATACTGATTTCCAAAGTAGTTGAAGTAATTTACAGTCCCACCAACAGTGTAAGTGGGTTCCTTTTTCTTCACATTCTTGCTAGCATTTTTTATTGTTTGTTTTCTTAACTGATTTTCTAATGCTTCATTGCTGGGACATGATTGACTAATACATGATATTTTGTCTTCTACTCAGTTAACCTACTAAATTAGTTAAGGATCTTTTGGTCCCCAATCTGATTTCTAAGTGACCTTTCATTGATAATCACGAAGTATTGATTACTCTCCTGGTAATACTCCTTGCTCTTGGTTGCTTTGGATCCCTGGTTATTTGGCTCCCTCTTCCACCTGACTGCCTCAGTCTCTTCAGGATCTTCTTCAGGGTGTCTAGACATCATTATCTCTAATAGAATCAAGTATGTCTAGTGATTCCTAAATCCTGCTTATTGTCCAAATACATTTTTTGATGATAAGGATCACAAATACCCAAGTGTCCACTCTACCTTTCCACTTGGATGACTTACAGATATTCCCAATTGTTCAAACTAGAACCCATCACCTTATGATATTTTCTCTTTCTACTACCCTTTGGTTTCTAACCTTATTCTTCCTCTGATGCTTCCCTAAGGTGGCTGAGTGCCATGAATTCAGGTATAAAAAGAGAATCCTGCATGCCATTGTGACTCTCTCTCTTTATTCTAACTCTGAAAGCCATCACCAACCCTTACTGATTCCTCCTCTTAAGTACTTTTTACATAGCCACACATTTCTCTTTTTCTGTAGACACGAATCTGGCCAAAGCCTTAATTCTCCTTTTCAAAATGCTACCAAATTTGTTTTAATTATTTCTTTCTTGGTCTTTTTTCCCCCCAGAGTCTCATTATTATAGCCCAGGATGTATCTTCAAAATTAAAGGCAAATGTAGCCTCCCTTTTCCTCCCCCAGAATAGTGTTTGTAGTTAATTTTTCTGTGCTCACATTTCATTTTATTCTTAGTTTTCTCTCATTGTTTCTTTCTGTTGTCACTGTTGTATGGATTTATTAATGTTTCCTTTCTGATTTTTGCATGGTAACATATATTGCATTTGTAAAAGGTCAGATGTAGCAGATACTATGTGTTCTTATAACTAAATTATTTAGATTATTCCTAGAGTTTTATATGAACAATGACAAGGATATTTGGATCCAAACAGTATAGTATTTCAGGTGAGGAGAAAGTACAAATCAGTGAAATAGAATCTGATCCAAATTTTGCATGTTAACCTATTTGACTTTAACCTTTTAACTATTACCATAGTGGAAGACGTAAGCCTGCATCAATGATAAATAGACTTTTTGGCTTAGAGTTTAGCATTCCGTTCAAAGAAACAGAAATGTTTTCATGAAAGTATGTCAGATGGCATTTCTTAGCACATCTTTCTGGATTAAGATTGAGATTACAATAAAAGCAAAGCAAAGGATTTTCTTAAGAATATGTGAGACTATCCAGCAGTGGAGGTTTTGATTAAGACTGAAATTACAACAAAAGCAGTGAAGATAAGGATCAGAAATGAATGCTGTTTTGCAAAAGTTTGACAGAGAATTGGTCAATGAGACAAAGAATTAGAAGTCTGGATTTTGTTTTATGGAACTGTTTGCTGGATTGAATAAAAATGTTTCTGGTGTTGGCAGTAGCACAATTCATAATTGGAATGCTGGGGAATGTGTTCATTGGACTGGTAAACTGCTCTGAATGGGTGAAGACCCAAAAGATCTCCTTTGCTGACTTCATCCTCACCTGCTTGGCTATCTCCAGAATCAGTTATCTGTTAGTGATATTATCTGATTCATTTATAGTAGAACTATCTTTATATTCACATGACTTTTATAAACCAGCAAAATATATTTTCTTGGTTTGGAGAGTGACTGATCATTTTATGAGCTGGCTTGTCACCTGTCTAAGCATTTTCTACTTCCTCAAGATAGCCCACTTCTCCCATCCCCTTTTCTTCTGGCTGAAGAGGAGAGTGAAAAGAGTGGTGGTTGTGCTTCTTATATTTTGTCTGTTGCTACTGCTTTTGGATTTGGTACTGCAAGAAACATTTTCTTCTACCTTTTTTAATATCCATATGACAGATAAAATCAATCTGACTCTACATGCAAATGAAAGTATAACTTCTTATGTTGTAAAAGTAACTCTTTTAAACTTGATCTATATGATCCCCTTTTTTCTGTCACTGGCTGCATTACTCCTTTTATTTCTGTCCTTGATGAGACACACCAGAAATCTGGAACACAGCTGCATGGGCTCTGGAGACTTTAGCACCAAGGCCCATAAGAAGGCCATGAGAATGGTGCTGTCTTTCCTCTTCCTTGCCATAGTTCGTGTTTTTTGCACACAACTCGTAAATGGGCTATATATAATGCTTCAGCAGAGCAAGTTCATTAAGTTTGTTATCTTAACATTAAATATCTTCCCCTCAGGCCACTCATTTATTCTGATCCTGGGAAACCATAAACTGCGACAGACAGCCTTGAGGGTATTGTGGTACCTTAAAAACCACCTGAAAAAAGCAAACCCTCTTGCTTAATAGAAGACTTTCCAAAGTCTTTTCTAAGAGAATAAATGAGGAGCCTTTGATGATCACTGCTCCTGTCTTTCTTCTGCTGGATTCCTTTAAGTATGGTGGAATGTATCTGAACTTCCCTCCTGACTGGACTGCTTTTGGTGATAAGCAGGACATGACCAGGCTGTATAATTTTAAAGCTTTTTTTTTAAAGGTTCAGTAATCAATATTTTACAGTCTCAAATATCATGTCAAAGATAATCTCAATTATTTAATTTTATAGGCAAAAGATATGTAGTTGCAATTCATAGGGGAAAAAGTACACAGTTCTTTAGATACCAAGATAAAGTAGAGACTTGATAGGTGAAAGGTGAATAAAATGTTGATAGAAAACTAGTTAAAAGACTAGTGATAGGGGAAAAATCAGCCTCATAGCTTAAATTTCCAACTTTTTTAAAAAATGAAAAAGGAATATAGCTTTGTAATTAGAGGTCTTGTTGATAATAAAGGGACAAGATGCTTATGTGGAAATAAAAATAACTCTTTAGCACAAACTAAAATAAACTACCTTTAAGTGGAAACTGGAAACATATGCTTATAAAACTAATCTTAAATCATAATAATTCTTGTTATTTCTAGGCACTTGCTAACTTTGTTAAATTCTTGTACCTGTAAATATGCATTTTCACGGTGGCAGAAATCAATGTTTCTACCATATTATGTACTAATCCTAAAAATAAAGAGAACTGGCTGCTCACATTGCTACTACAAAAAGTTCATGCTTACCCTTTGATAATGGTTGTGTTTATGTTTGTGCGTGCATTTTGCCACAATCTGATTACTACAGTTCTCAGAAACAAGGTCACGAGTGTAGTCACACAGGATGCAAAGTTTATGATAGAATGCCAAGTTTACTGTAAATTTTGCATATGCATAAGTATATATAGTGTTATCTGTAGTAATCTATGTTTAGATACAGTAACTAAATTATAATTAATGTTCAGGTGAGGAAATTTTCTATGAAAATCTTATGAAAATGCCTTGGTTTTTGCGGTACTAGAGGTTGAACCCAGGGCCTTGCACTTGCATGCTTTGCAAGTGCTGTACCACTGAGCTGCACGCCCAGCCCATTTTTTAACTTTTTGAGACAGGGTCTCGCTAAATTACAGACTGCTTCTGGTCTCAAACTTGCGATCCTCCTGCTTTTGCCTCTTGAGTCACTGGGATTATAGGCATGCATCACTGCACCCGGCTCTGCTATGAAAATTTCAATGTGATAGTAGGGATTATGACATTATACAGTTAGTACATATGTATATATAATGGAGTTATTTCACAATAGGGTTTGCTATTGTTATACTCCTTATATTGTGTTAAAGAAATAAAAACCTGCAGCCAAATGATGGTATGTGCTCATAGGTTAAATTTGATGAATTATTGATAACAGCACCACTCCATGGCTGTGCCTAGAGCTGAGAATGATGTTAGAATTACTAATATTTCCCACTCATATGCATAAACCTAAACAAGTACATCTGAAATATGCGGTTCTTCCACATATCAATAAGAATGAGGTGGATGATGATTTTAATGATAGTACAGCATCCATTTTACTTAGAGTTTGTGTTTTACAAAATAAAATGTATAATGTTATTTGAGGTACTGAGTGTGTCATCAAAGATTATAATTACAATTATCTTATCCTGGAAATAGGTAATGTGCAAATCAAACTGAATGCATTTTAGACCTAGATAATGAGTTTGTTTCATTTTGAAGATTTCTTTTCATATAAATGGCTTAAAAATAACTTTGTACTTTTTACATGATGATGACCAAAAATAATTTAGCTTTTAGTGTTACTAAACTTTTGGTAAGCAAGATAAACTAATTGACTCAACTTGTGAGCATGCTTTGATTCTAATAAGTAGGTCTTAAGGGCTAATAAGTAAATGTCTATCTATAAGTTCACACTCAGCAAACTTATGGAGAGGAACTATAAAGAACAGGGCCCCGTGCTTCATAACAGAAATGCAGCAAAGGACTAGTGAAAGAAACCCAGGCTATAGGTAAATAAATGATCATTTTAAGAATCTTGGTTTAATGATCATTTATTTCTCCCCATCCAGCTAGGCAATTGACACAAGAGGGACAAATAACTGGGTTCTACTGATGAAATTGACTTATCTCTTATTCCTGGACCTGAAGGCATCTGACAGTCAATAATCAGATACATAAAGGCATGCTTTCTTGAGGCTTTCTGAATGTACACATCAAATAAAAACTGTATCTGTCAGGGTCCAGCTCAGGCCTGGCAGAGGTCAAAACCTTGCCCTGACACCAAGTGAGTATTGGGGACCCACAGGTCTGGGTTGGTGTGGTGGCTGGAGGCACCAAAGAAGGACCTCGGGAGGCCTTCTGAGGGAAACAGGAGAGGGAAAGTTTATTGGGTTGCTCCCCAAGTGAGGGACAACCAGCAAGCAGCCCCTGACAAGTGCTAGCTCAAAGCCTGCAGCATAGAATGCTACAGGCTCACTGATGGTACAGCTCTGCTCTTAAAATTATAGCAGCAACTAACAGATGTTCCTCTGGAGGTCTGGTGGTTTTGACTCTGGCAGCTCGCCTTCTCTGCCTCCCTCCTTCGCAAGGATGGGAGGAATTGGAAGGCTCTTCGTGAGTTGCTTGTAGCCTTTGGTGTTTCAGGGCCCCTGGTCTTGACTTGTTGGCTTGCTAGGAGGTCTTCCACAGGATTAGGGAGTGCTGGATCAAGATGACGGGGTTCGGACAGCAGTTGGAGAATGGTGAAGGTGAAGGGGAGTCTGGGAGCCTGTTTATATAGGCTCCTGGAAGGGGGTGTATACTGGGGGCAGCCAATCAGGGTACATTCCTGGCAGGTATGACAGTTTACCTGTCATACCTGTCAGGTAGGGGCAGTTATTTAAATAGGGTGATTTTGGAGTGCAATAGGGATTGGCAGGTAAGGTGGATGAGGGTCCAATCAGGTAGGGTACCTTAGGAGCCAATCAAGGGGCTAGGGGTAGCCAGTCAAGATAGAGGTGGTTGGAACAGGGTCAGGCTGGTCAGGGGCCATCTTTACTCACTCAATGGGAGGGGTAGGAGTGAGTGGAATGTGGACTTGGGGGTCACCAAATGTCAGTCCCTCAGGGTAGTCTGAGGGGCCCTATTCATGGGGTGCTTTAAAAAATTCCCAACATGTATCCATATTGATCTCTAAGAACTAGGCATACTTATTTCCTCAGTGTCTCAGGTGGCTTATCTTGTGTCTCTTAACAGGTGGCTTCTCCTAGCAAAACCTTGAATAGACACAGCTCCTATAATCATGGCTCATTCTTGAAGGGTATTTGCATAATCTCACAATCATTCCTAATTCTCTCATTCCAGACACTGGAAGGTACGTATGTTGTCTAGATTGGTGCTTGTCCTATTCAGGACCCTAAGATTGATCTTCCTAATAACTAACTGATCTGAAAAGTTTGTTAGATGTATTTGAGAAACAGTAATAGCCAAACTTTCTAGTCTCTTTCTATACCAAATCTCATTTCACAGATAATATTTTCTTTTTTAAAAAAAATCAACAAGATATATGCAGCCTCTGGGACCAAGGAAATGCCTAGTCATTCTCATTTTGAGCACCAGACTCTAATGCCTGCCAATGTGAGGGTTGGTGCTATAAGTTATACTAGCACTGTCATAGGTTTGTCATGAGAAAGACCCAGTGGGTATGTTGCCCTCTGGGGGACTTTAAGGAAAAACTATAGGTTTCATTTTTCCAAAATGAAAGGGGGATGCTAAGTGTAAAAACACTCTACAATGAAACATGAAAGGATGTCCATCAATGGCAGTGATTAAACTGGGCAGATAATGTCCAACTGGAAGATGAAATATCTGTTGTTTTAAGCTGTGGGCCTGACCCTAGATGATGACTTCTTTGGTTAGGATTTATTCAAAAAAATATTGATGGTCTCCTTCAGCTAAAATCCCTGAAAAGCCACTACCTGAAGTTATTGACTTTCAAAGGAGGTATTGCTAAATAAATGTATCACAGTTCCAAGTTGTGATTCAACAAGAGCCAGAAGGCTGTTTCTTTCTCACAAAAATGGAAAATCTTATTATTATTATATTATTATTGGGACACCGAAAGCCTCACAGGCATGGGAACACTTGTTGTTGGCTACTCCGAGACTGCTGGGTTTCCTAAAACTGTTTGCACAAAGAAGTGGGTGAGAAAATTTTGTTTGTTGTTAGGTGCTGCTGTCCAGTCAGTGTCCAACTCATAGTGACCCTACGTACAACAGATGAAACACTATTGTCAGTGCTTCTCTGCTATTACTAGGGTTTTCAATCACTGATTGTTTTTTGGAAGTAGGTTACCAGGTCCTTCTCCCAAGCCTACAACACCTGGTGTTCCCAGGTGGTTTCCCATCCAAGTACTAACCAGGCCTGACCCTGCTTAGCTTCCAAGATCTGACAGCATGGGATGCCACAGTGGTAGGGCTGCATGCAGGAGAGACTACAGAAAGAGACAAATATGAAGTTTAGGTGAATTGTTTCATCAGAGCCATAACAGACATGAGACTGATGAGGGAGGATCAACATGAGGGAGGATCTCTCTGGGGCACTAGGCAGGTATTAAGCATTATTAAAAACACTGGTAAACACTGTTAAGATCAATATTGATGTCAATAATAAATTTTTCTTCTGTAAGCACTTATTTCAATGCTTAATCTCTGGTAAAGATGTTGGGGGATGGGGCGACCTGACTCCCTAATCAGCAGCTGTTAGACTCCCCCTTGCCACCCTGACTGCCTTGAGTAAAGAACTCTCAGTCAAGCAGCCAATCAAACCACCCTTATACTAGCACGAGTGATTTTTAACACTTTATAGAAGCCTTGAGGAAGCCACATGAAAATTGCCACTGCAGGACAGCTCCAGCTCCCAAAGGTGCAGCTCCAGCCATTGCTGTTTCAAAGTTTTCAGTTTACACTGCACTTTTTGCTATCATAAGACTCAGTAAACTCTAGGTGACCCAGTGACAAACCCAGACCACAGGGAAGCACTTCTCCTGGTGAGCCAGCGGATGGACTTCTGTGATTGGTATAAAAGGAACTAGTATGATTGGGCAAAAGAGAATATACTGTGATTGGTGAAAATACAAACCTGCATTTGCATGAGAAGTTTTCTGTGATTGGTGCAAACTCCCCTTCTCTGGCTAAATAAGTAGGCTATTGAATTCATTAAGTAAGCTGGTAAGGAGACATCCTCTTGTGCTGCCCCGTATTGTTGCAACATTAGGCCCAATAAAAGATTTTTCTCAAGTGGCCTTTTCTCTGTTTTTAGTTGTGTGGGCCAAGCCTGTAACAAAGAAAGCAGTGGAGACAGCAGAACAGTGGTGACAGCAGTGGTGAGAGATGGCAGAGACAGTGGAGCAGAAGTGGCATAGACAGCAGAGCAGCCAGAATGTTGAGCTGTAGAAGCAGCAAGGCGGCTATCTACTTGAGAGCTGAAGAAGAGACTAGGCTGCAAGAGTAGTGACTGGCAGCAGCAGCAGCAGCAGCAGTAGCAGCATCAGGGCTACAACAGCTGCCTCCTGAATGGCAGCAACAGTGATAGCCTCCATATCAAAAAGAGGTAGCTGAATAGTTTGAGTGACCAGTGAAAGAAGAGGACAAATGGCAGAAGAGAGAGAAGTTTGCAAAGAGACAGAAAAGAGAAACTGCAGACCATGGTCAATGGAAGAATTAGAGATAGCTGTCAAGTCTTTGGGACTAAGGATCTCAGACACTACGCTTGGGAGCACTAACACTGGCTGCTGTCTAGGACTGAGGAATCTAAATACCTAGTCCTGCCTGGAAACTGCAACACTAGCTGCTGGGGTTTAGCTTAGTTGGTACAGTGGTGCTCTGTGCTCTCTGTGGCCCTGAGTTTGATCCCCAGGACTGCATAAATGGGAGAAGGACTTGGCAGCCCACTATGATACAATCTCCAAACAATCTGCCATTGAAAACCCTATGAATAGCAGAGAAGCACTGACATAGTGCTGGGCATGGCACAGTATTGGGGAGTGTTTCATTCTGTTGTACATAGATAGGGTCTCTATGAGTTGGACCCAACTTGATGGCACCTAACAAGAAGCTGCTGTCAAGGGCAGAGGAATCTTAATTTCTAGCCCTATCCCCAGGAGCTGCTATGCCAGCTATTGTCAAGGACTGAGGAATCCCAACCTTGTAGGCCTAAATAAGAGCTATAGCTCTTATGGGATTAGGAGTGCTGATCTCCTTGGCCTACATAGGAACTGTAACACTTGATGGGCTGAGGAATCTCAACCTTCTTTGTCTAAATAAAAGTTGTAACTCTAGAAGGCACCAGTTGCTTCTGTTGCTCTCACCTGTCTTCTGTCATCACTTGCTGTCATCAAATGCTCAAGGATACAGATGGTGCCAAAACTCAGCAAATGAAGATCTTCTCCTAGCTTATTCATGATTTCTATTCAGGTACAACTAAAGGACCCCAGCTGATTGGTGATACATACAGGAAGTAAATAGGAATAATTTAAGGAAGTTGTAAGTTAAAGTTAAAAAAAAAGGGGGTAGTATTAGTGAATGGAGAGCATAAGATCTTCAACTGAATCACCTTTATTTGCATTCACAGGAACAGTAGTTCTTTATTACATAGGTATTACTCAACATCCCATGAGAGGTCAGTGTTTTGTTTGAATTCAGCCAAAGTGGATTTTCAAATGTACTTCTCACTATTCCTTGGAGGAAATACCATTCTTTTAATGAAATAAGTCTTCCTAAACTTTCTGATTTTAGTTGTAGTCGTCACTGGTGAGGTGGCACATGCTTGTAATCCCAGCGACTAGAAGGCAGAGCCAGGAGGATTGTGAGTTTGAGGCCAGAGGCAGCTTGCATAACTTAGTGAGAGATTCTGACTCAAGATCAAAAATAAAAAATGGGCTGGGGTGCACCTCAGTGGTAAAGCACTTGCAAAGTATATGCGAAGCCCTAAATTCAACTCCTAAGTACCACAAAATTCTCATCATCATAAACTCAGACAGATTATTTTTGATTGTCAATATAACATTAATTTAAGCAATCATTTGCCAAAACAGTTTGTAACAATATACCTTATACTTAGACATGCAGTAACATTTCCTCTCTCCTGTACAACCCAACCATTTGGAAAAAAAAAAACAAAACAAAACATAAAAATCAGTTCTAAACAGGAGCTGAAAAAGATCTGTATTTATGTGTATTTTAAAAATGTGACTATGAACTAAGACTTTAAATTCCACTTACAGTATATGACAGGTATGATTTCTATACTTCTTATTGCATCCCTCATACTGTTTCTTCTTCAGTGTGACTTGTTGTTGTTGTTAGGTGCCATTGAGTTGGTATCCGACTCATAGTGACCCTCATAGGGTTTTCACTGGCTGTTTCGGGATTGCCTTGGGAGTGGATTGCCAAGCCCTTCTCCCATTTTTGTGGTGCTGGGAATTGAACTCAGGACTTCAGAGACTGTAGCGCAGTGCTCTACCAACTGAGCTAAATCCCAGCCCTCAATGTGACCATGAACTCAAAATGTTCTTTAATGACTATTTCTTGATTTGTTTTCTGATTTTCTTCCTTTCTTTCTTGTCACTGCTAAACTATGTATTACCAATGGAGTTTTTTTTTTCCCCCAGGTATTCTTTATATCAAGGATCCCCCAATCCTGGCCAGTGATCAGTGCTGGTATGAATGGCTAGTGAGCAAATGAAACTGTATCTGTGTTTACACAATAAATGTGAAGTGCTTAAATCATCCTGAAGCCAGCCCCTCCTTGGTTTGTGGAAAAATTGTCTTCCATGAGACAGGCCCCAAGTGCCAAAAAGGTTCTGAGGGCTGCTTTATAGTACTTTCAGAGCATTTTTGAAACGTCCATTATCTTTAGGGTCTCTTGCCTCCCATGTCATGAATCCGGAGTTTCCTAGCCCTCTCCAACTAACCTCGAATAGTAGTTCCTTTTCACATAGCGAGTACAAGGGTCTCCATATCCTGGGTGCTAGACTTAGATACTTTTTTAAAATTCTGTCTGACTTCTGAATTGAACCCGAAGGATTATAGAACAGTGTAGATTTTTTCCAGGATCAGTACAGAAATCTTTCATAAGCTCACACATAAGTTGCAAAATTTTTCTCCAGTTTTAAGGAGCTAGTTTCCTTTCTTGCTCTAGTACTTGTTTCACAGCCAAGTCTTATTCACTTCCTTGTTTTCTGCACCCCCTGTAGGATAACCAAGTTAGCACTCATTTATTTAACAAAGCTGTTGAAGACCTACTGTTTGTGAGGCCTTTCCTGTTCTATAAATCGACTCTAGATCAATGAAAAACAATAAAGAAGTCCCTTCTTTCATGGAGGTGGATACCAAGAAAAATTGGTGGCTAAGGTTATTTGCCAATCAGTCAAAATTGGCTGAATGGGGAACACATTGTCAAAGAAAAAAATGAGCAAAATTTTGTCCCTAGAGAATTTATGTAGATTTATAGTTTGAGGGTGAAAAGATATTTTTTTTTTCCTGAAGTTGGGAGGAAATGTAAGGCACACATCAAGGACCTCTTAAAATGCTAATAATGTACCCAGACTAATTAAATAAAAATCTTTGGGCGTGGCTCACAGGTATCTGTATTTCTATATTTACATCTATGTTGTTGTTGTTGTTAGGTGCCATTGGGTCAGGTCTGACTCATAGTGACTCTCATAGGGTTTTCAATGACTTTGGAATTGCTTTGGGAGTGGATTGCCACGTCCTTCTCCCATTTATGCAGTGTGGGGGATTGAACCCAGGTCCTCAGAGCATGCAGAGTGGTACTCTACCAGATGAACTGAACCCCAGCCCCATATCTATATCTATATCTGTATCTCTCTATTTCTTGAGACAGTCTTATTACATAGCCCAGGCTGGCCTTGAACTCATGATTCTCCTGCCTCTGCCTCCTGAGTGCTGGGATTACAGGTGTGTGTTGCTATGCCCAGCATGTATGTGTGTGTGTGTGTGTGTGTGTGTGTATGTATATGTCTGTATATGCATATGTATATATGTATATATGTGTATACATATACCCATATATATGTATATGCACATATACATATATATATGTATACATATACCCATATATGTATGCATGGGTATATATACATACATACATACATACATACATACATACATACATACATATATGTTCATATACATGTACATATATACTTGGGATGGAGTTTAGCTCAGTTGGTAGAGTCCCGCTCTGTGTACTCTGAGGCCCTGGGTTCAATCCCCAGCCCTGCAAAAACGAAAGAAGGATGTGGCAATCCACTCCCAAAGCAATCTCCAAACAATCAGCCATTGAAAACCCTAAAAGGGTTGCTATGAGTTGGACATGTCACAATGACCTGTAACAACAACTATATGTGTTAGTCTTTGTTTCGGGGCGGGGGGGGGGCACTATTGGGAGGGGGTGAAACCTTTGTTGGGGGAGCAATAGAAGGTCCCTAGGTCATTGAAGGCATGCCCTCAAGAGAGACTCTAATCTCTTCCTCTCTTTCTGCTCTTGGATTGAGATGTAATCACTTGCTTCCAATACACACTCCAAACACTACGTGCCTCTCACAAGGGTCCCAACCACTGAGGCCACTTGATCTTGGATCTGAACTCCAGAGCCACATTGTTGTTGTTGTTATGTGCCATCTAGTTGGTGTTCAACTCTTAGTGACCCTACATACCCAGGTGAAACACTATTGTTAGTGCTTCTCTGTTATTCATAGGGTTTTAATGGCTGATTGTTTTTTGGGAATGGTTGCCAGGTCCTTCTCCTAAGCCTACAGCACCTGGTGTTCCCCAGCGGTCTCCTATCCAAGTACTAACTGTTTAGCTTCTGCAATCAGACAGGATCGGACACCATGGTGGTAATAGCTGCAGGTCCAGAGCCATGAGCAAAATAAATCTGTCTTTACTTCATAAGCAACTTATATCAGGTATTTCATTATAGTGCTGGAACACTGACTAATTCAGGGCTTTTTAAAAGGCATTAATGCTTTTGTCACCAGGGTGAGTTAGTGCTTTGTGGGACTGAATTGGTTATTGTGACAATTGGTTGTTATAAAGTGAGCCTGGTACCTCCCTTTGGTTTCCCTTGCACATCTACCATCTCTTCTATACACACCCACTTGCCACTCTTGCATCTCCTCTCACCATGATTCCTTCTGTCATGAAGGTCTCAACAGAAGCTGAGCAGATGCCAGTGCCATGCTCTCAGATCTCCAGAACTGCAAGCCCAAATCGACCCCTTTTTCTTTATGAATTACCCACTTGTGGGCATTTTGTTATAGCAATAGGAAATGGACTGAGATGCCACGAGTACTAGTATCTGTTATCAGAGAAAAGTAACACAGCCAACTCACCAAGAAAAAGATTTTGTAAGAGAATAGCACATATTTGCATGAATTTTAGGGGGGTGTGTGTGTGTGTAAAGTGCTGAGTTCACTTTTATAATTAAAGTGGTTGAAAATACATAATCTTAAGGCCAGCAGGCAGTTAAATTGTGCTCACTAATGTTATGGAAATTTCAAATACAAGAGTTTGTAGCTGGGTGTGGTGGCACACACTTGTAATCCCAGTGACTTCAGAGGCTGAGGCAGGAGGATTGTGAATTTGAGACCAGAGGCAGCCTGTGTAACTTAGTGAGATCTTGTCTCCACATAAAAAAATAAAAAAAATGGGCTGGAAATGCAGCCCAGGGGTAGAGCACTTGCAGCTTCAGAAGACAATATAGACCCAGATAGATGCACCTTCAGAAGACAATGCTTCTACATTAACTCATCTACTAGCATTCTTATTGTTTATGTGTAAATGAGCTAGTTTTAGAAATAATTAATTTTCCTTTTCAAATAGAGATAACCTGGCCTCTGAATTTTAAAGTTTCTCTTAATTTTTCTTTGACTTCAACTGGAGATACTTTTAATGTTTTCTTTTTATCAATTAAAAAGCTAAATAGCCTTTTGAAAAAGAGCTTTTTTCCCTTTAACTAAATTTTTGTTTGTCTGCTGGACAAAATCTCTAGCCCTGTGCCATTGATTTCAGAGTTAAGACAGTCTACTTACTGTATTTCATTGTTGGTTGTATGGTGGTTTATTTTCCTCACTTTGGTTCATAAAAGGGCATACCCAATTTCCCTTAATATATGAAGGGCCTCATTTTTTCCTCTTCATTATTCACTGAAGCACCTCGATCTCTTATGGTGAGTAAATCCACAGATTTGCTACTGAAATCTGTAAAGACAGTGAAGATTTCTTAATATGCACTGGAGGTACCCAATCACAACAGAAACTAGCAGGGGTACCTTTAGATCTCCTACAATTATGCTACTAAGAATTTCATAGTTTCTTCTTTTCATTTGTATTAGATTGAATCACATGAGTCTATTACTTGGAGTACATGAATGTGGGGAATTTTCTTGCAATTTTAACACTGGTGCTATGACCCAAATATTAATGTCCTCCAAATTTTTATGCTTAAATCTCCAAAGGTGATAATATTAGGAGAAGGGGTCTTTGGGAGGT
This sequence comes from Pedetes capensis, assembly GCA_007922755.1. Classification (NCBI taxonomy): domain Eukaryota; kingdom Metazoa; phylum Chordata; class Mammalia; order Rodentia; family Pedetidae; genus Pedetes; species Pedetes capensis. The sequence continues at coordinate 31,632 of VMDO01012978.1, read as the reverse complement.
GATTAAGTCATGAGTATGGAGCCCTCATGAATGGAGTAAGGGCCCTTCCAGGAGACCCACAGAATACCTGTGCCTACTCTGTACTGTGAAGTGATGGTGGAAAGACAGCCATCTGTGACAAGGAAATGGAGCCTTACCAGACAACCAACCTACCAGTGCCTTGATCTTGGACCTCCCAGCCTTGAGGTCTATGAGAAATAAATTTCTGTTATTTATAAATTACCCAGTTTCAAGTATTTTTTGTTATAGTAGCCTGAACAGATTAAACAACTTGATAGGTTATTGCTCAGCAGGATTGCCACTGGGCCAGGTCATGAATTCATTTGTATTTCAATCCAACCCAACTGTTGTGAATTCTAGTATTCTTGCAGGGTCCTTTTCTGGTCTACTTGTTTGGAATCCCCCAAATCTAATATTAGGCATCTTTCCATGCTCAAAGTTTTGGGAATTAGGATTTTCCTTTCCCTCACCTTTTGTCCCTATAACCCTCAACTTTCATTCCTACACCTTTATGACTCCATGTTTAGGCTTTACTTTCTTCATGATTCTTATCAAATGCTATTGATGCTCTAACAGAAAATCCTCCATTAAAATAAAACTATAAAATTTTGTAATGGAAAATTTAATTGGAGCTCTTCAGGGCAGCAGTAGACATGGATCATGATTCGAGATTGCTTGATTTCTATTCTGCAGAAAGAAGGAAAGTATTTCCTTTCTTCCTTCCCAGTTTAGAAAAACATCCTTTCTTCTCTCTTTTCATTTGCTCCCTCCTCCTATTAAAATAGACTAATAGATTTTTGTTGTTGTTGTTGTTAGGTGCCGTTGAGTCGGTATCATACTCATAGTGACCCTCTGTACGACAGGGGAAACACTATTGTCAGTGCTTCTCTGCTGTTCATAGGGTTTTCAATGGCAGAAACTATTTATATTGTAGTACAGAAGACCCTGACAATTATATGGGCGGGGGAGAGCAGGCGGGCACATGTGTGTGCCCTCTTGCATGCACAAGCAAGAGGCAGAGCGAGAGAAATCACCAACTAACTATTCTCCAGGTAGTATTTGTTTGGAAACTTGAGAAATGAAACAGGATTATTTGGAATTTTCTACATAATTAAAAAATGGGATCCCTTATAAAATACATTTTTAGGGAAAACCAAGATTTGACTATGGTTTAGTTGGTTAATATGACCTTGGGAAGTCAATCTAACTTCTAGTTCCTTTATGTGAAAATTGATGATAAAAATGTTTTCATCACAGGGGATATGTAAGAGTTATAAAGATAACATAAATAAATAACTTTTCATAATTCCTGGTATTAAAAATGATGTTGATAGTGATATGCTCTTTAAGTAATCACACATAGCTTTACTTTGAATTAAAACAAAAAAACTTCTCTATCCCTTAGGTTATATTTTATGTTCACTATTTCCTTTTTATAGTTAAAATAAAATATAATACATATTTAACATTCCCCAGCATTTTAAAAATCAGTTACATTTCATAAACAAGTTTTTCCTTTATTGATAATAATCATTCCACCTCTCTGCTGTTTCATGCTTGAGCGATCTCTGGACCAATCAATATTCATGATGGCCCACAAAAAACTCAATTAATGGGCAATAAGCGGAACATCAGGATTATCAACAGCAGATACACCCGTTTATTTCTGCGTGACATGTATAGACTAAGTTGACATTCTTTTATCTATTCAACAATATCCACTTCTGGTAAAAATCACTATTCAGTATTTACATAACTATGAGTGCCTTTAGATGACTGGTATTATTCACACCTGAGTTATACAGTGCTATAATTGACTTTTTTCCTTGGAGTTTATAATTACCTCAGTGTTAATATTGAAAACTCTGCAACTTCTAATTCATCCCCAGACTCTTTGAGAGACGAAAAATTTCTAGTATATATTCACATACATCAGGCACTAATTTTTCTTTTTCAGATATCCCACCTGAACCCTCCATCTTTAGGTGTTTCCTGTTGATTTCATACAGTTCTCCCACGCCACTTCTCCCTTTAATACAGCTAGATTACTATTTTAGAAACTTTATGACTATCTCATAAATAATAAAATGTTCTTTCCCTTTCACAACAGATTGTATCTCTCAATTTCCCACATTAGAGAGCCACAATTTCATTTACTTTCCCTTCCCGCCTTCAACATTCCCATTTGTCAAGTGTATTTTTACATCAAGTTTGGTTAACATTTGCATTCTGCTTTGTAACCATAATTCTCTCTTAAAAGATGAAAACCATATACAGAGTTTGCATTATAATGATTATTTAAATGTCATTCACAGAATAGCCAAGCTTTGTGGTATGACTGCATTTCCTCTTTGTCACCGAGGTCTTACTTAATACACGTGCTGCTCAATGGACACTGAAATAAGAATTCATTTTCTCACATTCCTACCATTTGCTCAAAATCCTGCAGTATTTCATGTTGAGTACTTGGAGGATGCTTTTCCTGTACGGTTTTGTTTTGACCCAAAGTTCCAGTCTTTCCTCTTGTGGGATGAAGATATATGTGCCTTTTGCGTCAATCCTTAATTGGCCTCTTATTCAACGTCTTGCTTACAATCTAATCCAATATTCCCGATATCTGGTGATTTCTTAATTTAGATCATGAGCTCGTACATTTGGAAATTTTTCTGAAAACTTTAGACTTCCTTTTCAATAATGCATCCAGTGCCCTTTGTCACAGCCTAGAATTCCACCGCAGTTTGTTTTAAGGACACATAGTTTCTTAAATATTTCCGTGAGTCTTAACTGAAGGCCTCTGTCCCCAAAACCGCGTCTTTACGCTCTCTTCAGTCCCCGCAGCTCTTCCACCACCGTCTGCGATTGGCTAGGAGCAAAGAGCACAGGCGCACAGGTACCCATATTATCTCGCGAGACTGTAGGGCCGGCGGCCCGCAGCTTCACTACGCCACGGGGCTCCCTGGTAGACGGCTGTCGTACGGGTCTCTCCAGTTCCGCAGCTTAGTCATAATTCTAAATGTGTACCTGCAAGCGGATGTTGAGGATCACCGAGCCAGCGACGTAGAAATACGGAAAGTTCATGCGCAGCTGCCAGGCCAGTTCGAAGAAGGCGAGCAGGGTGCGGGAGAGCCCCTTGCAAAAGACCCCGTACGAAGTGGGGGCCGCTGCCGGGCTTGCGGCCCTGACGGCCAAGGAGGATGGAGCCGCCGCCGGGGCCATGGAGCTGGCGTCACTGCCTGCCCAGTGGCTGAAGCCGACGGTCCCCGGAAACGCCGCGGACGCCAGAGCAACGGTTGCGGGGCACAGCGGCAGCCCGGCTTACGCCTTCGCTTCCGGCCTGCGCCTCCAGCTGCCGCGGCTCGCTGCCTTATGGCGCCGGCCTCCGCGGGCGCTCCGCCCCTTCCTGCCTGGTCCCGGCGTGGGGTTTACAGCTGAGCTTAACCAGTGGTAGATCTGGAACAGGATGTGTTATGTAACGTGTACGAAAAGCCGCGGAGATACTGTTTCCACCTTAAAATGTAAAAGCGAGGTGAAATGGTGTAATTTTGGCAAGGGCACAAGTTTGTAGGGACCAAAGGTGGGTTAAAACTCGGGTTTATCTCCTATATGACCTGGAATCTTAACCCTTTTGCGCCTACTACATTAACTGGTAGGGCAAGACGATATCCTCATAGAAGCTACTACAGCCGCAGAGTCTGTGTATTCACAGTACACCATTATCAGAAAAAGGTCATAATCGTAGGCTGTGAATTTTCCCGTGTATGAGGACTGTTTAGATTGCAAGTGACAGAAATTACAGTTATTTAAGCAAACAAAAAAGCACACACATATATACACATCCTTAGTTTCCCAAAACGTTTATACAGAATCAAATACCCATTCATGTAAACCCGTGAAAAGTTAGAATTAGGTATGGAAGCTCAATCACTTCTGCATGAATATGCACTTGTGAAACCTTGGCTAGGCTCCAAGTCTTGGAATACTACTAGCATCTACTTCCATAGCCTTAAACAACAACAACAACAACAACAAGAATATCCTTAGAGTAACATAAAGGATCTTTCAGAGTCATAATGCTTTTCTGGTATTTAAATGATGCATATTTCATTACCTTTATTAATCTCCCATTTTAACTAAAGGTAGTTTTTTTCTTCCTAAATAACCTCTACATTTATGTATTATGCAAATATGATTTCTGATCATATTGTTCAGATCACAGCCTAGTTTTAAAATTGTTTTGTTTAAATATCCCACATCACACCCTGCTCTGGGTATCTATAGCATCTATTGAAAGTCTCATTACTGTAGCCTAAAGTTTTCCCTTTATATCCTCTTGATATGACTGGTACAAATAACAGGTCATTGTGAAGTTTGCAAAACTTAATCATCTATCTCCAGCTACAGCTTACTTTGCTACTTTGTGGTCCCAGCATCACAGCAGCAACTAGACAGAGGAACTGATTACTTAGGACAGCCTACAAAATACTGGAATGGAGATTGAAGGTCAGTGTAAGAGGAATGATGATCAACTCTGAGAACTAGGAAAATGTCAGTACATAAGTACAGTTTACTCTCTCTGAAAATTGAAAGAATTATTCAGCATTCAGTTACAGAAGTCATTACATGTGTGATTTCCAACTGTATAAAACTATACACTAATTCTTTCTAGTCTTTTGTGCCAAATGACTCTCCCCAGTCCCCATCTCCCCCCCAACACTCTGGTAATTCCATGAAAATCCAGTCTTCCATCCTGACCCAGTGGGAGAATGTAGATAACACCCACTGATAAAATGGCCAGGTTAAGGCCTTACTCCAGTGGGAAGGAATAGGCAAAGAAGACCCATCACAAAGGTTCAAATCCTTTTCGTTAATACAGTAGAGCTGATGAAGGATTTCTATCAGGCAAAACTGAATGGAGTGTTGGATAGGACCAATCTTTTAGATGATTGTGGCTTTTATTCTGTCCCTTGAATTTTAAGACATGAAAAACGAATCCACACATCTTCCCAATAGGTACATGTATGAGCAAGTTATTAAAAGTAATGCCTGTTTTAAACCATTTCTGCAGGTGGTCCTTCATTGTTTTTCCTTAATCTTTCCTGATCTTTTTTATTTCTGTATTTCTGACTCTATATCCAGCTTTAATACTTTTAAGAGCCTTGCTCACTTTTTTATTTTTCATTTTTTTTTGTGGTCCTGAGGGGCTAACCGCAGGGCCTAGTGCATACTTTGCAAATGCTCTACCACTGAGCTGCACTGCAGCCCCTTTTTAATTTTTTAATTTCCAGACAGAATCTTGCTAAATTATGCAATCTGCCTCTGGCCTCGAACTTGTGATCCTCTTATCTCCTCCTTTCAGGTCGCTGGGATTATGCGCATGCACCACCTTGCCTTCAAAGAGGCTTGTTTAGCTTGTTAATCCTTTGGAAATGTTTTAGGGTAAGGGGCAGTGGGTCCATGCAGAACCATACTGCTAAATTCTCAATTTCTTTTTGAGAGTTTGACAAATAAGTGTTCTATTACATAAGAAATGCATACAGAATTCAGGGATTGGATCCAAATGATCTAAACATAAGAGGGAAATTGCAAATCAGTCAAAGAGCGCCTGTATCACATTTGCTTGCTGACAAATTGAGTGCAACTTTTCAATAATTATACATGCAAACTGCCTGAGGTTTACTGGAAACTTTTGCATAGATTAGCAAAACTTTGAAAGGAAAATAAACTGTTTCAGATGGATGCTAATGATTAGTTTCCATAACAACACTGGGCAATTTCTGGATCCAGATTAAAATCAAGCACAGATATGTCGTACTGAAGTAGACCATCAGTTACAACACTAGGGATTAAGAGATTTTTTTTTCTACATGTGCTAGTTAAAATTAAGTATATCTTGCTTATGGATATTAGTTACCTCAGGAGATGTAGAGTGAGGTAAGTTGTTGTTAGGTGCTGTCTGACTCACAACAACCCATGTTCTATGTGCCATGAACAGCACTATGTCAGTACTTCTCTGATATTTTGAAATTGTCAAAAGTGAAATAGAATGCATAAAAATCATCATTCTAGGCATCAGTGAGTTAAAATGGACTGGTATTGGCCATTTCGAATCAGATAAGTCATATATGATGGGCTGGGATTTAGCTCAGTTTGTAGAGTGCTGCACTGCAGTCTCTGAGGTCCTGATTTCGATTCCCAGCACCACAAAATGGGAGAAGGATGTGGCATCCCACTCCCAAGGCAATCCCGAAACAGTCAGCCATTGAAAACTCTATGAGGGTCGCTATGAGTCGGACTCAACTTGACGGCACCTAACAACAGCAACAACAACAAGTCATATGATAGATATCTATACCACCCTGGTGTCTGATCTCATCAGATCTCAGAAGCTAAGGAAGGTTAGGCATTATTAGTCCTTGTATGGTAGACCACCTGGGAACACTGGGTGTTATAGGCTTATGGCAGGGAACCAGCAGCCCATTCCTGAAACAGCCATTAAAAACCCTATGAATAACACAGAAGCACTGATAATAGTGCTTGGCATAGCACAGTGTCAGGCAGTGTTTCATTCTGTTGTACATAGGGTTGCTATGATTTGGAATTGACTCCACAGCACCTAACAAAAACAATTTCTTGTCCCTGAACCCTTTCACTCCCCACCATGATCTCACTTAATACAAGCCTACAAGGATGGATCTAAGGAACCATGAACTAAGATTGCTGAAATGTGAGCCCCTAAACTTTCCTCCTTTAAGTTGATTTCCTCAGTTTTTGTTACAGTGACGGAAAACTAAGAGATCTGCTGAATAAAAACATGGATGAATAAATGAATGAATTCTATGAGGGTGTGTAAATGAACAAAATAGGACTCATTACCAAATTTTAATGCTGCATGGAATTCTGATTCTGATTTCATGTTAAGGTTACAGACCTAACCAAATAGAAGAGTTTCTCTGAGTAAAAGCCTGGCTATTCTACAAGTCTAGGGAAAATGTGAAGTGAATATAGTTTTAATGATAAGAAGTGGAGAAAATTGGACCCCCAAATTTGATAGTACTTTTGACAACACAGGAATTATTGAAAAGTATATAAAAGATTTTGATAAATTTGCACATTTTTGATAAAATTTCACATTTTTATTGTGAATGTTGTAATATTTTCTAGCATCCTATTTCATGCATAGATGTTTTGCTTTTAAAATTTTTGTTCATAAACAGCTTCCTTTCCTTTTTTTTATTTTTGGTACTTGGTAATAAAATCAAGCCCTCACACATGTGTGGTATAATTCATTGGTACAATAATTATACCTCTAGCCCAACCAGATTCATTTGTAAAATGTTATTTTGATACTTTCTTGCCAGTATCCTTTTAAAATAAAGTCTCTATTGCCACATTGTAAGCTCACAGAGTATTGAACAAATAGAAATTGGACAATTCAATGAGTGTTGCAGACTGGGGCTTCTAAAACCTGACCCAGTGTTAGTGGTTAAAGTCATGATCTTTAACTGGGAAGTCAGGCTCAGAAAAGAAATCAGGAGAACATATGGATATTGAGACAGGGGAAGGTATGAAAGAATGTGGAGTGATACGTTTTTACTAATGACCATTCACAATGAGATTAGACTCCATATGTTGAGCAGCACATGTGGGGTCTTGACATCTAAGAATTTCTCAGGAAGATCCCAGAGGGAACTAGATTTAGCTTTAGTTCATTGAACAGAGAAAGAATAATTGATCTTCTTGGCTCTCCTTGGCCTTGTATTATCCATTGGGCAGGGTTTTCTCTGTTTTTTGACCTTTTATCATCAAGCCTTTTGTTGGCCACTTACAAAGTCAGAGCTCATTCTCACTGTGTGGAGTTTCATTATTGTGTAAAATAGAAGGATAATCTGGATCTCAAAAGGTGTTGACCAAGAGGATAGGAGGTATCCAGGATATCTGAGGACACACACAAATTTGTCCAATACAATCTACTCCCTTTGTGCCACTTGGATGTGCTCCAATAGTGACTGGCTTTATAAATCTATTACTTGGACAGTTGTATAGGGCCTTGTGCCTATAGGGACACTATGCTTGTTCTAATGTTCTGTTCTTGCTGTTTTATTTTTGAGACAATACTCCTCTGCTGAAGAGGGGCTGGCTTTGCACTGATCAGTAGGGGTTTAGCCTCCTCTTTCATAAGAGTCATGTGATGTGAGACACACACCATATCCTCACCCATTAAAAATACTTCTAGCATTTTTGAACCCACCAAATCTTTGGGCACAATAGGCAGAACAGCTTATCCAACAGCCTGGAGTAGCTGTAGAGTCCTTGCTGGGGTCCACTTGAAAACAGCAGCCTTTGGAAAAACTCTATAAAAGGGGTAGAACCATATCCTTGAATGTTGTATATGTTTGGTCTGAGGCACAGAGCAGCTGCACAAATACTGTGGTGACATTTTAGTGGTAGGAAATAAGAAATAGGGCAACATGCTATTTTCTTTAGAAATGAAATTTATAAATGTAGATCCATTAACTAGATTCCTAAAACATCATTGGTTTTAGATATAACTGAATTGTCTGAGGCTCATCTCCTGTAGATTTTTCCCTTCTGCAAGTTCATGATATTTTGCAATTATCTCAGGAACTTGTCACTACCTGATTATGCATAGGAATTCATAACATTAATATCCTATATTAAATGAGCATGATTTTTGACAAAAGTTAGTGAAATTGAAAGCAGAAGTAAGATAGTCTTGACATAAAGTTGTGAAGTCTGATATAGTTTTTAACACGAGTTTGAATCACTTGATTTTCCCCCAAAAGACTATAGACTGAAAAACAGCCATCAAGTCAATAGTCATATACAACATGCTAGAGATGATGTTCTGCTCAGAAAAGATAACACTTTTTGCAGAGCATCTGTTAGTGCAGGTTTAATCTATGGTAATCTGCAATTCCCTGATATTCCATTTTACCATACCAGAGTCTAGATACATTTCATAAGGATATGAGAAGTAACATGAATCTGTGTAAATTGAAAAGTTTTTGCAATCAATCTCATTCATTGCAGAATATGGTTATTATATCTTATTCATTGACAGGAGGGAAGAATTTCTCCATCTTCTTCTTGATCCTGGTTATAATAATTGCCCTTACTCTACATGTTAAGAAGCAATGTGAGAATTTGTTCAACTGCCAAATTTGTGAATTTCAATTATACATTCTGGAATTAGTAACTACAAATCCATGGGATATACCTGTGATGAATTTGAGGGAAATCTCTAGGGAGCACCTGGTATTCAGAATCTCTTACTCCATGCAATGGCCCACAAGGTGTCTTTGGTTCCCAAAACATTAGAGGCAGCTACAGCCCCAATCTGAAAGTCTGAGATAATGTTGATGTGTTCCCTTTCCTCTAGGTACTATTATCTGGTAAATGGTTGCAGGTCTTTGGGAAACACCATACAAATACATCCCAGATATTCATGTGGTATATTTTCAGGATCCTCTATCAATGGGACTTAGAATTCCATCAGCCACTGGACTCTGGTTCTCTGAATTAGCTCAGTGCCAAGAACTGGATGAGAGGTTTTCATTTTCAACTTTAAAAGTAAGCTTAAGAGTCATATTTTCAATTTTCTTTTCCTGTCAATTTATAGTAAAGAATTCCAAGCCTTTTTGACTTCTGACTTATGAAGCCACTTCATTAGGCTGTTGCTCTCACCTCTTCCCTGATTTGACTTTTACAGGACCATCAGTGAGTCTCTGCTCCAGTACTCAGTCTCCACTGTACATGAACTGTGAGCAGCAATGGAGGAAACTCAACTACTTTCCAAGACACTCCCCCTCCTGGTTTATACCTTTGCTTACTTTGCACCATTTTTAGCCTCTTTTGCTAGTTCTTGCTTTCCTCACTAATCAGGCAGGACAAGAGCTCAATTTTACAAATGACTTTCTTGGGGAACTCATAGAATCTCCTTACTGAGAATGTAGCTAAAATGTTTGGTGGAGATGAATGAGGTCAATTGTTCAAATCCGTCATCTATCTATCTATCTATCTATCTATCTATCTATCTATCTATCTATCTATTATGTATCATCTATCTATCATCTATCTTCCTCAAAATGAAAAACACACTCTTCCTCCTTGAAATGTGAAAGTTACACTATCAAAAAACTAGAGAAGAGATCCAGAAACTAGTTTTATTTTTAAAAATATGTGTATTGGGGGTTTATAGGTAAGGAGTTGTTGTTGCTGTTAAGTGCTGTGAAGTCTGATCTAACACGTAGTGACTTCATGTAGAACAAAACATTACCCAACACTGTGCCATGTCTGGCACTATGTCAGTGCTTCTCTGCTATTCATAGGGGTTTCAATGGCTGATTGTTTCAGAACTGGGCTGTTGGGTCCTTCTCCCAAGCCTATAGCATCTGGTATTCCCAGGTAGTCTCCCATCCAAGGACCAACCAGGCCAACTCTGCTTAGCTTTTGAGGTCTGAGGAGATTTGATGCCAGGATACTACTACTTTTGAATATATAGAATCAATTTCCTAAAGTAGTTACTGTGTCTTAATTTTTGTTTTCTATACAATTCCACTCAAAATCACAGCAGATTTCAGGACTATCTATAAAATTCCTTAATGTTTTTACTGAACAAGGAATATTTAAATGTTAAATAGAGACAGGAGAAATGCCATTGTTAAAAATTTGAACATGAGAGTCAAGTTTGATAAATGTGATGGGTTAAGCTACTTGACTCTTAAATAAGAGGGGTTTAATCTCAATAAGTCATGCAAGATTTGTTTTCAGTTTTGGAAATTACAAGGTAACAAATCAAGTCTTACAGATCTTTAGAATTTTTTTCAGAAATCAAATGAAATGTGTGCCAGCGGTTATGGTGGTTGTGGTGGTTAATGTCTAAGTCTGTGTTCCCAGCTTGTAAACAATAAAGCTATGCATTTGTTATATGTACTAGTTATCAGCACATAATTGTGAGAGAATTATCTTTCTTGGGAGTTTCTAGACAATATAGGATATATGTCAAAGGATAAACAAAGCAAATCTGTAGACTGTTTCCTTTATACTGTGCTACATGGATCTAATGTTTTTTTGTTGAAATAAATGCTCAGTGATACAGAACTACTTAGGTCACCTCCACATGACTAAGATTCATCTTTCGATTTAGACATTTTTGGCATGTTCTTTGTATTAGGCTTCTATATTTTACTAGAGGACATCCAAACTTGATGAACCCAATGTACAGGTTGTTAGGCAACATCAAGTTGGTGTCTGATTCATAGCGACCTTAGAAACGACAGGAGAAACACTAATGTCAGTGCTTCTCTGTTATTCATAGGGATTTCAATGACGGATTGATTTTTGGGAGTAGGTTGCTGGGTCCTTCTCCTAAGCCTATAGCACCTGGTGTTCCCAGGTGGAGTTCCATCCAAGTACTAACGAGGCCTGACCCTACTTAGCTTCTGAGATCTGATGGGATCACACACCACACGGCTATAGCTGCAGGCTATGTACAGGTTGTTGTTGTTGTTAGGTGCCATCAAGTTGAGTCTGACCTATAGCGACCCTCATAGGGTTTTCAATGGCTGACTGTTTTGGGATTGCCTTGGGAGTGGGTTGCCATGTCCTTCTCCCATTTTGTGGTGCTGGGATCGAACTCAGGACCTTAGAGACTGCAGAGCAGCGCTCTACCAACTGAGCTAAATCCCAGCCCCATGTACAGGTTAGACAATGCAAAAAACCTTCAAAACCATGAAAGAGAATATATCTTCATTTGCAATAAATGAAAATTCAGCTTTCACTCCAACATCATTTCTGAAGGAGGCTATCCTATAGCCACGGCATATATTACAAGGCCAGGACTTGCTTTGATCGGTTTTGTAAATAACAATGTTTTCCATAAAAATCCATTGAACTCATACTTCAGCATACCTTTACGTTTTTCTACTAGTCATTGGTCACAGAATGTTGAAGCAAACAAGAAATTTAGTGAACATCCAGGAAATAGGTGCTGGTAGTTCTTTAGGTCAAGAGATTATAAATCACAACCAGGATATTAAAGTTGACTTTTCCCCCTAGACTTGATAAGGTTACTGCTGAGCTTCATTTTCACCCAGGTAATGACAAAATTTGTTTTTGGAAATGTTTCCAGTGTCTTCATAACAATCATGAATTGTATTTACTGAGCCAACTGACAAAATATCTTCTCAATTGATCAAATTGTCCCTTCTCTGGCCATATTCACAATTGTTTTTCTAATCCAGGTTCATATAGCAGACAAGAAAGAATTACTGTACTTAATGCCAACTATTTTTGTCACCCAGCTTACTGTTAGCCTCAGCATATTTTCCTTGTTCAAGATAGCCAATTTTTCCAACCTTACATTTCTTCACCTAAACAGGAGGGATAAAAGTATAGATCTGATACTGTTGGGAATGATTTTTTTTTCCCACTTTGTACTGCTAGACATAGAAGAGAATATGTGGGTGAATGAATATGAAGGAAATGTGATTTGGAAGATCAAAATGAGGGACATTCTTGGCCTTTTTAATATGACCATATTCACTCTTGTGGACATCACACTCTTTATTATATCCTTGATCTTTTTTCTGCCCTCAATCTATTTCCTGTGTGGACATCTCATAAGACACAGCTCAGTGGCAAAAGATCCCAAGATCCCAATACCAAGGTTCACAGGAAGGCCCTGCAAACTGTGGACTCCTTTCTGTTACTTGTCATGTCCTCTCTGTCCTTAATCTTATCAGGTTGGAGTTCTAATATGCTGCTGAAGGAACCAGTCCCCTTGCTTTGCCAGGCTTCTGGCATCCTCTGGCCTTCAAGCTATTCTTTTGTTTTAATTTAGAGAAACAGAAGTTGAAACAGGTCTTTCTGTCAGTTTGTTGGTAGATATGATGCTGCATGATAGAATAGAAACCCTTCAGGTATGTGGATTAGTAACAGGAACACAGTATGATTTCCAGCAGAATCTGAACTGATGAAGTCTGTAATGTATTATGATTCCTACCATTTTTCCCTGAGTGTCTTTATTTGAGTAATTCCTAAAGATAGTACCCAGAAATTCACTTACCTAAGCTTATTAAGGAAAAGGATATATGAATGTGTTTATTTGTGTTTGTACAGAACATAGGGAAATATCATACTCTTAATCATTTTGCAAATAATTTAGTTAGGCAAATATGGTAAGAAGTTTCATAATTATATGTACACATGTATTTCACATACATACTCTGTTCTGTCTTCCAACTGGAGAATTTATGATTTATATTCATGCATTATGTAGAACAGTCAGTTTATCTTAGAAAATCTTTGCTATTTGCCATTGTAATTTGTATGACCTATATGAACCATAATCCGTTCAGATTTTATTATCTGAATCTCCAGTTCAAAATTCAAATTTTAATTACATTTAGACCTTTTTCATTTGCTGTAGACTTTTTCCATTATGAATCCTCGTTTCATGTTTAACATAAGTAGAATTCTCATTGTAAAGGTATGCACACAAGAAAATCCAGAGTGACAAACATATTTTCAGTAAACTTACTATATGGATACCAATTGAAGTATTAAACAATATTAGATTTAATAGAAACAGTTGAAAAGTGTAAAGAAAGATTATTTCTACATTAGGGATGTGGAAGAAAGGACCATCGCCATGACCTGATTTCAATGCTGTTATATGTTATGTGTTAAGAAAGTAATTTCTTCCATCTTTGAATTAAGGAAGACCTTTTTTGAGGTTGATATCTGATTTTAAATACTTCAAAATTTTCCTCAGCCACCTCTAAGTCCCTGAGTTGTTAATTATCTCCTTCATTTTCCATTCCAAAGGCCTTTTAAAGCTAAGAAGAGTGGTATAGTGGTATCTCTTATTGGTAGAGCCCTTGTCTGGAATGCACAATGCCCTGGATTCAATCCTCAGCACTGCAAAAAATTAAATAAGGAAGAGAAAATGCTAAATTTTCCTAACATGAAAAATGATCAAGATAAAAATCATATAAAATTATTGAATATAATTCACTGAGCCTTTGTGAAGACATTAAAATAGCATCTGTGAAATCTATATAATAATTATATGGAATTTAACAAACTCAGTTTCTTATTGTGGAAAATGTGGAAATGAGAAAAAGTGTGTTGGCATGATCATTTCTTGCAAGTTCTGACATAAAAAAGAAATGTATAAGCTTATTCAACAACTGAGTACTACCTGATTATATTAATTAATTGGAGTGTTGTAAAATTTTAACAATATTACCTAAGATTTTAGATATATTATTTTCACATCTGATTTATGAGTTTGTTTCTTTATTATCCACTGTCTCCCATTACAATGCAAGAACCATCAAACTACAGATGTCCATGTTGTTCACTTAAAAGACAGCACATAGAGTAGTATGTAAGATACTGTATATGCATGTGAGACAGTTACTAAAAATAAATCTTCTTGGCTTTATGCAAATGAAGATAAATTTTTGATGTACAAGATGTGACAAAAACTTTAGATTACAAATGAAGGAAAAATAAGACTTGGAAATAAAAACAGTCTAAGTGCTCTATTTCAAATATATATCTTAATTTATATATTTTTTTAAAAAAATCTTTATCATAAGAAAGCTAATTTGTTCCAATTCTCCAATCTGTGTGATTATATTCAAATTCAAGAGTTTTTGGAACATATTTATCACTATCCAGGTATAGGTTGCTTTACATTTGGAAATACATCATATTTTCCAGTGTAGTTTTCAGGTACACACCACAATCCATTTTAATTTTACCAAACGTATGGATACCAAGCCTGCAGCCCTAGCACAGTGGCGACTGATCCCATCAGATCTCGGAAGCTAAGCAAGGTCAGGCCGGGTTAGTACTTTGTGAGGGGAGGCCTGGGAACACCAGATTCTGTAGGCTTGGGAGAAGGACACAGCAACCCACTCCTAAAAATCAATCCACAATTGAAAACCCTATGAATAGCAGAGAAGTACTGACAATAATGTTTTGCTTCTTGTAGGTAGGGTTACTCTGAGTAGGACACCGACTTGATGGCACGTAACAACAACATGAATACCAAATCTTGACGGATGATAGTATTTTAATTGAATTTTACATTGGAAACTTTTTTTTCTGGTTGTTGTTATTCTGTATTTCTTCACATGTATTTTGCTAGTGTAGAAAACAAGAAGTTTGTCATAGGAACAGAAATTTAGAGTAACTTATGAGTGACCACAATGTAATTAACATGACCTTTGGTTAGTTAACTGTATATGATATTAATACTGGTTGTATGACAGAAATAAAAGGAAATTTAATAAAATAAGTAAAAGTTTTAAATTCTTAAAGAGTTGGATTGTGGTGAGGGAAACATGGTCATGTGTAAATATCCTTAAATATTCATTAAGACAGAATCCTGCATATTTTTGAAATTGCTTGAATTTGCAGATATGAAATAGAGAGAGCCAAATGCAACTAAGAAAAAACTAATGACATTGGAAGCTAAAATAAAATATAAAATATAAAATATAAAATAAAATATAAAATATAAAATAAAATAAAATATAGACGAGAGTAATGTCAAATTATTCCTTGTGAAAAACAATGAAAAGTCAGAAAACAAACACAGATATCAGAAAAACAATAATAGTCCATAGTAAAAACAAATTAAATGTTAGCACACTTTTTTCACCAAAATGTATGAAATTCAGGCAAATCAGATATTTTTAATACGTGGTCTACAGCCTTACCACCTTGGTGGCCTATCTTATCAGATCTTGGAAGCTAAGCAAGGTCAAACCTGGTTAGTCTTTGGATGGGAGATCACCTGGGAACACCAGGTGCTACAGGCTTGAGAGAAGGTCCCAGCAACCCACTCCCGAATAACAATCAGCCATTGAAAATCCTATGAATAGCAGAGAAGCACTGATATAGTGCTGGGCATGGCACAGTATCTCAAAGTGTTTCTTTCTGTTGTGCTTAGGGTCATTCTGACCGTATTGTGTAATTAATGAATTACACAAAAGGGGAGCAGAAGAGGTAATACAATGCTAAAAATATAGTGAAATTTGCTTTATTCTTAAAATTCAGAAGTTAATTGTTTTGATTTTCCTTGATAGTGAGCATACCTTAAAAATGTTTGCCAACTCAATAGCCCCATGCATACTGCCAGAGGTTTTGTTCTGCTAAGATATCCCTTCCTGGAGAGCATCTGTCTGTGCATTGTAAATTTATGATAATCTATAGGGAATATTATGGGATAGCCCCAGGGGATAGAGAGGAAGCATGATTGGGATAGAGGCTTATTTAGCCCACTTGGACCCCCTGTTATCTAATTGGCTATATCCAACCCTCATCTTGTCCCCTGATTGGTAATCAACGATCTCCCCTTGATTGCCCAAGGAGTGACATCTGGTGTCACCCTTTATTTGAATGTCACTCCTAATTGCAACCAAGCCCTAGCCCCTTGTGGCCCCACCAGATTCCCATCTTGAGGCAGTTAAGGCAGTTACCCAAGAACTATATAAACAAAGCTCGCGCTCTGCATATGAGGTTGCTGGTGGTGATGCTGCGAGCTGCTGGCTGCTAGCTTCCTGCGGGGGGGTTGCTTGCTACAGGTCTGCTCTGCCACGCCATCGCAGACTGGCCACACCATTGCCAGATCAAGAGAGGACACTGCCTGCCATCGCAGAGGCAGTTCGGCCACCATCTGAGCCATGCTGTACCATGGCACAGACCTGCTGCCCCATCACTGTGGAGGTTGAGCTGGCCGAACCAAGAGAGAAGTCTGCCTGTCCTCGCAAAGACCACTCCATGCCCGGATGGAGAAGGAGAACATCGGGAACCAACAGCAGCGGAGAAGAAGCCAGGCTTTGCGAGGGACATCCGCAGAGTCCCTGGCCCATAGATGAAGAGAAAGAGCCTCCAGACCCAGTGCTGGAGGTGGAGCTGCAACACTCAAGGGCAGTGACACTTCTGCTATACTGGAAGGGTGGGCCTGAGAGCTGAGCTGTACAATAAAACCTGTACCAAAGCCCAAAGCCTTTGACTCCATCCACTGGTGCCTCACCAGTCCCCCAGCCATTGGGGTTCGGGCACCCCCAGAGTAATCTGCAACAATTTTATATTCCACCTGGTTTTTGCAGAGTCCATGTATTATAATTTATTTGACATATGAGAAAAATGACATTTCTTGAAATTTTCAAGGTCTTTGTGGTGGCAATAATCATGTCTATTCTTCCAAGAGTGTGGTTACTAACCTTGACTCCTTATTTTCCAGGAAAGGAGAGTTTCAGAGGCTTCCCCTGGGTCCTGGTTAAAGTGATATTCTGTAATCTATAGGTCAGGAGGGGCTGGGATTTAGCTCAGTGGGTAGAGCACTGCGCTACAGTCTCTGATGGACCCGAGTTCAATTCCCAGCACCGCAAAAATGGGAGAAGGGCCTGGTAATCCACTCCAAAGGCAATCCCGAAGCACTCAGCTATTGAAAACCCTATGAGGGTCGCTATGAGCGGGATACCGACTTGACAGCACCTAACAACAACAACAACAACAGGTCAGGAAGCAGTGTGAAAGTTTTGCAAGCTGGCAGAGCTGTGCTTCTCAATTGTACATTCTAGGTTAGTTAAGTAACTACTAACTCATTAGAAGCACATTTGGATGGATGAGTCAAAGCTCTGGGAACATCTGACATTCAGAAACTCCCACTCTAAGAAATGGACAATGAGGTGTCTTTGGGTACACGGATCTATTATAGTCTGTTTAGTTTCCATACCTGACAGCCCCAGTGAATGTGGAAACATGCTCTCTCTGGGCACTGCTTTCTGTTGAATGGCTATGGGTCTTTGAGAAACACCACATGAATACTGACTACTCTTGTGAAGCATTTTGGGGGTCACTTATCAAGGGATTTAGATTTCCCCCCATCATTGGACTTCAGTTCACTGAATTGCCTCAGTACAAAGCACTGAGTGAGGGCTTTACTCTCCCTCTTAAATAACTAACCTCAACGGTCAGCTTTTGAGCTCCTATTTGCTTGCTGTAGCATTCATCAGACTACACAGTCCCTCCAGTTACTGTCTTATGAGCCCAGTGTGTAAGGCGCTCACTATGTCCACTTCCCTGATCTGTCCTTGGAGGATCAGTAGTGAGTCTGTGCTCAGTCTCCATCCTGCAGCACCTGGGAGCAGCCTTGGAGGAAACTCATTTGCTTTCCAGAACCCTCTCCTGGTTTGTAGTCTAGATCTCTGAGCGCTACTTCAGTCTCCTTTGCTAGTTTTCTCTCTTCTTCCTAAACAGAAAATACCAAAGAGGCCAAGAGCTTCATTTTCAAATTCTACCAAGTTATGCCGACCCTGCTGGGGATCTCACAGTCTCCTTACTGAAAAAGTAGAGAAAAAAATCCCACAGAGATCAGTAAGTATGATGATTCTAATGTATGTATCTGTGGATGTACGATATGTACATGTGTATATATGTATGTATATATAAATAACTGGTAAATACCGGGTTTTCTTTCCTTCAAATGTCAAAAGTACATTCAAAACTAGTACTACCAATCTAGGGAAAAGATGATATCTTTAATGTTTTTGCCTGTACCACTGCTAAATAGGAAAATGGATGACCGAGAACTTTTTTTTTTTTTTTTAAATCACAAGATAGGTGTTGAAAGACTGATTAGTAGGAAATTATCATTATAGATATATTGATCTAAGCAGAGAAGCATTTAGGTAAAATTATGTTTGATTCACCCTAATTTCATTCTCTGAATTTGGCATATTTAGTCAACAAAAAAATAAAATGTACTGACTTCTAAATACACCTATGAACAACACTGACTCTAAAAGTTCTACCTCTCATGCAGAAACTGGTGTGTTATTTTGCTCACATTGTCTGGAAAAGACTGTCTTTCTCTAGGAGCTGTTGTTCAGGAGGAAACCTAAAGTGTTTCAGTCCAGAGTGAAAGGTGCAGCAATGGGGATTGGGGAAGGTCCTGGGGGTGAATGTGCCCCTCGCTGAGGACCCAAGTTCTATGTCTTTCTTAAAAGCCCATAAAGTTCCAGTGCCCACACAGAGCCCTGCCTCTAGGGTTGTTTGCATTTCTCTTTATCTCCTTTCCAGACCTCATCTTTGTTACTTGGAAGGAACCTAACCATATTAGACTTCCTGCCTCTACACTCTTGGTATGTTTATGCTTGTATTCATTGCTTTTCCTTAGAAATTTGCTATGCTGTTTTATTTTGTCTCCTCTCTAGATTGCTTTGGTTAGGTGCCCTCAAGTCATGTTTGACTCATAGCGACCCTTATAAGGTTTTCAAAGGCTGATTTTTTTTTTTTTTTGGATTGCCTCAGGAGTGGATTGCCACATCCTCCCATTTTTGCAGTGCTGGGAATCAAACTCTGGACCTTAGAGAGTACAGAGCAGTGCTCTACCAACTGAGCTAAATCCCAGCCCCTTCCCTAGGTATCTCCTCTAATTTTAGGACATGTTTGAGAATTTTCAAAACTTATTGGATCCACTGTTTTTTCTCAGTGTTGCTTCAGGCAACTGAAGGTGGAATCTGCCCTAAACACTGAAGTATACGGTATCTTTCTCTGTCATTTCTCAGGTTCATGATACATGTTTTTCTTCTGCCTTGATAGGTGTTACTGAATTGGCTTCACTAAAGCATTAAGCATGAGCTAGATGCATAATAAGTGTTGAATAAATGATAAACTGAATTGTTGCAGTGTAAAAAGGGGGAATTTGGATCCAAATAAATGTGTTCATGGGTTTTTGTGTGTTCTGTGTAAGTATACGTGGCTTTGTAAGAGTTAAAATGATAAATACATGGTATTCTTAGTATGCAATATCAAGAAATAACGATTTCCATGAGATTATTAGACAACCGATAATTTGTATGAAAGAATTCTGACTACACAGGCTTAGGCCCTTGAGCAGAACCAATTTTGAGGTGTTTAAAGAATCTCAGTGCTTAGGAAGTTCTATATATAAGTTTAGATATTATAGCTAGTCTCCCATATTAGTTAGAATTTGTAATGTTACTTGCCCAGTACACAAATAGCCACGTTAAAATATATACACACAACAAAGAGAAAAAAATAGAAATATATCATATTTATTTGCATGTTTCACATAAGAATTCAGCATTTCCTTCAGTATCAACTACAAAAGACTCCAGCCCCACTGTGCATAAGCTAAATAGTGTCTGGATGACCGATCTTTCTGTGTGGTCTGATAAAATGCAAGATTTTTATGTAGCAAAGTGTGAACCAATTCATAAGGTACTCTTGATGTTTGTTTGATAATGCATATGCAATTCTTAAGGGGTATAGGTTATATATTTTGAAGACTCATATATAACATATTCTCGATGAATATATTAACAAATCAGCATCATTGATACCAGAAATTGGGTCATTCTCTTACAGACAACTGCTGGTGTCATTGAGAGCACATTTACAATAATTTTAAGTGTGGAATTCATCATGGGACATTTAGGAAATGGATTCATAGCAGAAGTGAACTGTAAGGACTGGATCAAGAGTAAAACAATCTCTTCAGTGGATCAAATCCTCACTGCTCTAGCAATCTCCAGAATTGTTCTCCTCTGGTTTGTTTTTTTAGAAAAGTTAGATATAAGGATGAATGGAAAAATGACAAAAATAAGTTATATTTCTTGGGTAGTGATCTACTGCCCCGGCCTGCGGGGCTGTTCAACAGGGACCTAGAGTAGGGGGCGAATGAATGAGAGAGAGACAAACAAGAGACACAAAGGATGAGAGCAAGATAGGCTGTCTGATCAAGCTCCAAAGTCTTTAATTTTTTGCTGTAGCTTAAATACACATGGGGGGGAGGGGAGGGGCAAAAATGTCACAAGGGCCAGGGGATTTTCAGAAGTCTTCAGCAATTCCTGTAACCCTGACAACCACTTTCAGATGGTAATTTCAATTCAAAGGTCACAATGCCCTGTGGCTCAACATCTGCTATTTTCACCACACCCTGTACCTTTTCATCAGGGTATCTTATAAAAAGTTACTTATGGTCTTGGCTCCCGGCAATCTACCACTTTAACATCTGGCTTTCTACAAGCTTCAGCATCTTTTTTTTCCTAGGATAGCCAATTTTTCTAACTCTGTTTTCCTCTACTTTAAGTTTACAATTAAAAAGGTGGTTTCAGTGACATTACTGGCATCTGTGGGCTGGGATTTAGCTCAGTTGGTAGAGTGCTGCACTGCAGTCTCTGAGGTCCTGAGTTCAATTCCCAGCACCACAAAAATGGGAGAAGGACCTGGCAATCCACTCCCAAGGCAATCCCGAAACAGTCAGCCATTGAAAACCTTTTGAGGGTGGCTATGAGTCAGATACCGACTTGATGGCACCTAACAGCAACAACAGCAACAACAATTGGCATCTGTATTTCCTTTATTTTTAAATATTGTCATTGTGAACATGTATATTGATACCTGGTGGGATGGTTTTAGAATAAACATGTCTAACAATTCCAGTTTGAGGAGCTCTGCATAAGTTTTCACACCTTATGCATTCATTGACTCTTGTTTCATGTTCATACCCTTTACCATGTCCCTGATATCTTTTCTCCTGATGATCTTCTCCCTGTGGAAGCATCTGAAGAAGATGCAGCACAATGCCCCAGGACTGAGAGATGCTAGCACCATGCCCAGGTGAAACCCCTGCAAACTGTGATGGCCTCTGTCCTACTATACAGCATTTCCTTTCTGTCCCTTTTTGTGAATGTTTGGAAACCTGAGTTGCAAGAGATATCTCTGAGCTTTTTGTTTGCCCAGGCTTTGGTAATTGGTTTTCCTTCAAGCCACTCATTTGTGCTGAGTTTGGGAAACAGTAAGCTGAGACAGGCCTCTCTTTCAGTGCTGTGGAGGCTGAGGTGCAGGTTCAAAGATGTGGAACCATCAGATCCATAGACTTTATTGGGTAGCATCTTGCATATTCTAGGAAAATCAGATTACAAGGAATTCATACATTTATACATTGTATGTTATAAAGATTATTCAGTTGTATGTACCTGTGATTTTAGCAAAGATAAAATTTACAAGAAGCACTATCCAAACATATTGTAATCTCTGTAATATAATTAAAATATGTATGTTACTACTTAGACACAGAAGGATATCAGTGCAGACCGATTAAGTGTAAGAAATGTTTACAGTAGCATATAATACAAATTTTTTCAATGACTACCTTTTTGAGATACTAAAATGAGAAACCTATAATGTGTAAGATACATATATATAGATATATATATATGATATATATATATATATGAGTGTCTATAAGATATAGTTACTAATACAGAGCTTTATAGTTTTACACTCATAAAAGTTTTTACAGTAGGAGTTGTACCTAAAATATCAGATTTACGTATGACTCTGTAAAAAATTGAAAAAATTCCTCAGAATGATGAGGCTGCTTTATTAGTTGTATCCTATTTCAATTATTAGTTTCAAATTTAGTTTCTTGGAACATTTTTCTTTTTGGTAGTGTCCTATTGTGTAGCCCAGGTTGGCCTTGAATTCTGGATTCTTCTGATTCAGTATCCCGAGTGCTGAGATTACAGACATGCAATGTGCTATTATGTCCAGCTTTTGGAACATTTTATCATTATTAGGAATATTTAATTCATATTTGGAAATAACCATGTGTTCTCCCATGTTATTTTCAAGCAGTTACCATGATTCATTTTAATTATAATGTACAATATTACCAAGTAATGAGTTATGATACATTTTTTCTTGACTGTACTAGAGGGTTGAACCCAGGTCTTGGTGTGTGCTAGGCAAGTGCTCTATCAATGAGCCACCCCCCGCAACATACTTTTTATTTTCTATTATTTTAAGTTGTGCACACTGCCTCTGGACTTGAGCTTGGGATCTTCTTGTCTCAGCCTCCTTAGTTTCTGGGATAATAGGTGTGTACAACCACATATAGGGTTATGGTACAGTTTTAATTGAATATCACACTGGGAAATTGGAAATTTCATTATACTTTATGTCATCATGTGCCTGAATTTTACTAGGGTGGAAGATAGAAAAACATTCAGGTTGTCATAGGAACAGGTATCTAGATTTACTGATGAGTGGTCAACATATGATTAATATGGACTTTTGTTATGTTTGTTTTACTAACTTTGGTTGTACAGCAGAAATAAAAAGTTAAAAAAATTCAAATGAGGTTATAAAATAGGTAAAAATTTTAGAATAAATTGACTGTAAGAGTGGAGATAAAAGAGAGAGAAATTTGGTCATGGGCCATCCATTTGCTGTTGCTAAATATTCAGTAGCTTGCAGCTGTACCAATGTAGTTTCTGATCCAGTCAGATCTCAGAAGCTAAACAGGATCAGGCCTGGTTAGTACTTGGATGGGAGACCATCTGGGAATACCAGGTGCTGTAGGCTTGGGAGAAGGATCCGGTAACCCACTCCCAAAAAACAATCAGCCATTGAAAACCCTATGAATAGCAGAGAAACAGTAACAATACTGTTTTGCCTGGTGTACATAGGGTCGCTATGAGTAGGATACCGACTGAAAGACACCTAACAACAACAAACAAATATTCATTATGATAGAATACCATATATTTTTGAAATAAAGAATATTTTTTGGAGGTACTGGGGGATAAACCCTATGCCTTGTGCATAGTTTGCAAATGCTCTGTCATGGAAGTGCACCCCAGTCCCCACTCATTTTTTTTCTTGAGTCAAGGTGTCCCTAAATTACAGAGGCTGCCTCTGGCCTCTTGCAATCTGCCTAACTTTGCCTCCTGAGTCTCTGGGATTACTTGCAATCTGCCTAACTTTGCCTCCTGGTCTCTGGGATTACAGGCCTGTACCAGTGCTCCCAGACTGAAATGAAGATGCAGGATTATTTTCTCATAGATATCATTTCAAATTGCAAAGTTTATGTTTGCTATAGACTTTACTGTCATTGTAATTCAGTAGATTTTTTTCAGTCATTTGTTGAAAAATAATCCTGTTGTGAATGTCTTTTTCCTATGTCTCTGGAGTCATTTAAAGGAAAAATGGATAGTATAAACTATAAAGGGGACAGCTTTAATAAGTAGCCACTAAAAGAAGATGTTGTGGTATGTATGTGACAGGTAATTGTATTTTTTAATAGTGTTTTAGTACTCAGGCATGTTCAGCACTATTTTTATTTGAGGAAACTGAATTTCTCACATGTTAAAAGCCCTATGTGGGTTTGCATGAAGATGACAGTGAAAAGCTAGAGTCGTAATCCCCACTAGAGGGTGGCTCTCCCTCAAATCAGATGAGATGTCATTAGGAAGAGGCTGCTCACAGCCGTATCTGGAAAGTGGTGGAAAAATATGTAGAAGAATATATGGTTATGGTGCTTAGATTAAAGGGTCTCATTTTTTTCTGTTGTAATTGTAACCCTGTTAATGTGTATACAGAAAGAGGAATTGTTTGTTTGCTGATTAGAAACTGCCTTCCTGAACTATCACATGCACTTTGTGTTTAATCTCATTGTCTAGTTTTGGGGATATAGAAAATCATATCATCTACACATGGTTATTTATCATGATTAATTTACTTCTTTCTTCCAATTGTTTATATTCATTCTTTTGGTATTGGTAACATAATGAAATGTCTTGAACATTCAAAATATTAAGTGATTGTGGTGATAACTGACATCCTTCTTTGTAAATGGAAAGTTTGCTAGGGCTTCACCAATGAGCACATTACTGACTTTAGCTTTGATAGGAAACTTTTAAAAATCATCTCCAGCAACATTCTCATCTTATCTGTTAAAACTTGTGCTTAACAATTAAGGTAAGAAATGAAAAAATGTGTGCTATTATTTGTGAAGATGGTCACATATACTCGTCTCCTCTGATCAATTAAAATAATTATGGGTGCTGTCAAGTTGGTTCTCACTTAGAGTGACCCTATTACAAAGAATGAAGCACTACCCTACACTGTGCCATGTCTGGGCACTATGTCAGTGTTTCTGTGTTATTCATAGGGTTTTTGATAGTTGATTGTTTTGAGAGTGGGTTGTTGGGTCCTTTTTCCTAGCCTACAGCACCCAGTATTCACAGGCAGTCTCCCATCCAAGGATTAACCATGCCTGAACCTGCTTGGCTTCTGAGATCAGGTGGAATCAGACACTAGTGTGGTATGGCTATAGATGATAGATGTTAATAGTGGTCAATAAATAATGGTATGGATTCTGGGATATGCAGTCAATGAATTGCCATATAACACTTATTACATTTGGGTATATTGTAAGAAATATGCAAGCTTTGAAGAAATTGATATTTGGAAATTTTCTAACAAGTAGTGAAAACAAATATTCAAATAAGAAATAACCAACATGAATCACACGGGAAATCTTTTCAAAAAACTGTGTTAGAAGACATCTGCTTCTTATTTTAGATCAGTGCATATTTTTGGATATACATATGTGTAATAGCACAAATTTTATTTGTCATAATATGTATTTATACATTTATAAATTTTATATATTTTATTTTATTTATTTTTTCTTGCATACTAGAGTCACCTCAAAGAAACAAATGAAAACTGTTTGAAAATATGTGAATAAATATGCAAGGATATAAATGGTCAAATGATTTGTTAGATGCTTTCTCATAGCTTGTTTTCTCTTCTTGATTTGTGTCAGAACTTCTGAACTGTGGGCACTTCTGTTAGGTGAAAGATAAATAAAGTTCTATCTAATTAAATATCTAAGCTTTTACTCACTTATTTAGACTCATAATGTGAAACTTAACTCTGAACTAATAAGAAGTAAAAGCTCATGGGACAACACTAATATGAAAAGAAATACTCTCTAGGATCAAATTTATCAATATTTAATGAGAGATATTTGAGCTAATAAGAGGAAGCAATAATAAATTAGATATAAAAATTAGAGCCATTAGTGCTTTCAATAATATAGTACCAAGACAAATGAATCAAATTAATAAAAATTGCCAGCCACTGTGGTTCACACATGTAATCCCACCTCTGTTGTTGCTGTTAGGTGCCATCAAGTCAGGTCCAACTCATAGCCACCCTCATAGGGTTTTCAATGGCTGGTTGTTTTGTTAATGCTTTGGGAGTGGTTTGCCACATCCTTCTCCTGTAATCCCACATCTAGGGAACCTGAAGTAGGAGTATCATGAGTGTGAGGTACACAACTATATCCTGTCTCAAAAACATCAACAAAATACCGAATCAATACACAGTAAAAAATTTAAATACTTTATAAGCTGATAGAACTAGCAGAACTGGTATTCATAAAGAGCATGTAAATAACTAATAAGTTTAATGTAATAGGTAAAAGTAGAACCTTTTACCAACAGGCTATACACAATCAATTTAAAGGAACATTTAACTTTTCCAACATAGACAATGAGCCACAAAGTTCTCAATATATATCAAAAATTACTATTACACAGAACATATTCTCTTATTACCACAATTTAGTAACACTGAAGAAATGTTAATAGAAATAATATTTCATGAGTTTAGACAGTAATTAACATCCCTTTTCAATTATAGGTAAAATTGAAAGAAAATGACAAAACCATACAATTAACTCCAAATTCTAATTGAACAATACAGAGAGCACTATCTAAAATGATTTTTAAAATTCTAGACAAAAGTGGCAAATTTATATTCATGAATTCAATTAGTGAGAAAAAATGTTTACAATATGAATGGATCCCAATATCTGACTTTAAAATACACTATATGGATATAGTAACAAAAACAGCTTGGTATTGGGACAAAAACAGGTTTGAAGACCAGTGGAACATAACTGAAGATCCAGAGATACACCCATGCAACTACAGCCACCTGATCTTTGACAAAGGAGCTAAGAAAGCAAAATGGAGAAAAGAGAGTTTCTTCAACAAATGATGCTGGGAAATTTGGTTATCTACTGCAGAAAAATGAAACTAGAATTGTATCTCTCAATTCACATGAGAGTCAACTGGAAATGGGTAAGAGATTACAATATAAAGCCAGAAACCTTAGAACTACTAGAAGATAGGACACATGCTCCAACACATAGACATAGAAAAGTATTTCCTTATCAAGACTCCAGTCACTCAGGAAATCACACCAAGAATTGACAAATGGGATTATATGAAATTAAAAACCTTCTGTATAGCAAAGGAAACAATCAACAGAGTTAAGGAAGAATCCTGTCAATGGGAGAAAATCTTTGCATCCTACACATCGACAGAGAACTAATTTCTAGAATTTACAAAGACTCAAGAAAGCAATTCCAAAGACAACAAATAACCCAATGCACAAGTGGACAAAGGAATTGAACAGACAGTTCTCAAATGAAGAAATTTGTAGGGATAAGAAACACATGAAAAAATGATCAATATCCCTAGCCATTAGGGAAATGCAAATCAAAACAACTCTGAGATTTCACCTAACCCCAGTAAGAATGGCCAAGATCAACAAAACAAATAATAACAAGTTCTGGCAAGGATGTGGAGAAAAAGGAACCCTCTTACACTGCTGGTGGGACTGTAGATTAGTTTAACTACTTTGGAACTCAACATGGAGATACATCAGAAAACTAAAAACAGAATTACCATATGACCCAGCTATACCACTCTTGGGAATATACTCAAAGGGAGACAAGTCATCATACCACAGAGACACCTCTATCTCCATACCTGATGCAGCACTCTTCACAATAGCAAGGATATGGAACCAACCAAAATGCCCATTAACAGAAGATTGGATAAAAAAATTATGGTACATATACACAATGGAATATTACTCAGCAATAAAGAGAAAGAAATGTCATTTGCAGCAAAATGGATGGATCTGGAGAATATCTTAAGTGAATGAACAAACACAGGCTCAAAAAGAGAAATACCATATGTGCACACTCATATGTAGGAGCTGAATCTTACTCAAAGGAAGAAAAGAACGTATACATAAGTAGATATATAAAAATGCACAGTTAATGAAGAACAGAAAATAGAAATAAGTAAAAAGAAGGAGGGAGGGGACTAACAAAGGGAAGTGAAACTTGTGGAAAATGGGAAGGGGAGGAGGAACAATGTAAAGGGATAAAGTGAGAGTGGATAATCTCGATGTAAATGATGCAGCTCCATGAGTACATGGGAAAAATAGGGTAATATAAATCATATATGCATATGAGTTTTTACTATCTATTAGTCAAAAGGTTCCATAAACTTTGTAAGTTGATGAAAGTGTAACTCAAAGTGATGTAATAGTTGCAAAATGGAAAAAGCAAATGTTGTAGTACTCTGTACCTCACAAACATTTACCAATAAAGGGGAAAAAAGATATGAATGATTCAGATACTTAACTAAAGCTGATAAAAACAAATGACAAATTAATCTTTAAAAATATGAAGCCAGTGAGTGCTTAGTTGTATCATATACATAAAACTAGACTCAGTGCCCTTCATATTTAATTCTGAAAACAGTGCCATCACTTTTGGCACATAAGGAAAAGGAAAGAAAAAGAGGTTAAGTACTTTGCCAAAGGTCTCACAGCAATAAAATGGCAAAACTAAAAATGCTAGCTCAAGCAATCTGAATCCCAAATTTACATTTTTTTTTTTTTTTGGTACTGGAGAGTGAACTCAGGCCCTCAGGCCCGTGCTTGTATGCTTTGCAAGTGTTGGGCCACTGAGCTGCATGCCCAGCCCATGTTGTTACTTTTTGAGACAGGGCCTTGCTAAATTATGCAGACTGCCTCTGGTCTCAAACTTGTGATCCTCCTACCCCTGCCTCCCAAGTCACTGGGATTACAGGTGTGCACCACTGCACTGGCCCAAATTTACATTCTTAACTGCTTAGTAATCTGCCCAAATTGTCATCATTTGATATCTATGGGGATTGTTTCCAGGAATCTGCATGGATACCAAAATCTTTAGAAGCTCAATTGTTGTTAGATGCCATTTAGTGTTAGTTTGACTCATAGCAGCCCTACGTACAACAGATGAAACTTTGCCAGACACTGTTCCATACCAGGCACTATGTCAATGCTTCTCTGATATTCATAGTTTTTGATGGCTAATTGTTTTGAGAGTGGACTGCCAGGTCTTTCTCTCAAGCCTATAGCAGCCAGTATTCCTAAGTGGTCTCCCATGCAAGTACCAGTACCATCCTGCTTCATTTCTGATATCAGGCAGGATTGGATGCTGTGGTGCTATATCTGCAGACATGGACCCTTCATAGTAGTAATGAAAACTCAAAGGTGCTTTGATATAAATCTAAAATATGACATGCTATTGATAGCTATTAAATTGTACTGAAAAAACATAAAAACATCTGAATAAATGTTGTCATATATCTTGTTCATGAGTAGATAAAATTAATGGCCTAGGGTAATTATTGTTTCTCAATCTTTGTGTCAAATGCAACTTCAATCAAAATCAGTTATTTTAGGAATGCCTGTAGAACTCCTGTTGAATATTTCAGTTAGGCAATGAACATTAAAATATTAAATGGAGCCATAAGCAATCTCTTCTAAAAGTCTTAAACATGAGAGGTGTTCTTGATAATTATAGTCTAAGAAGTTGGAGCATGAATGAAGGAAATTTAAATCTCAGTTCTCTGAGACAAGGTTTTCATTTTAACATCAAAGGATAATAATTCATGACTCACAGTTCTTTAGAATTTTTTCACAGAGCAACTGATATGTGTGGGTGGTGGCGGTGGTGACTGTGTGTGTGTGTTTATGGCTTATAAACAATAAAGCTATGTACAAGTACTAGTTTTCTGCACCCAATTATAGGAAGGATAAGCTTTCCTATTGGTTCCTAGAAAAGCCATAGGAAGATTTTTAGAGGAAAAACATGGCAAAAATGAAGTTCATTATTTTTCTAAATCTTTTACATGGATCCACTATTTTGAGTAAAATGAATTCTCAGCGACAATGAACCATTCTGATCATCTCCAAATGACTAAGATTCATCTATTCATGTAGACATATGTGCATTCTATGTATCTGGTTTCAGTATTTTACTAGATGTTACCCAAACTTAACAAACCCAAATTATGTAGATATTAGGAAAGAAAAGCACTTGCAAAACCATGAAAGAGAATATGCCTTCATTTGCTTGTGAGCAAATGAGAATTCATCTTTCACTCCAACATCAGCTAAGAAAGGTTCCTGCTGATGGCAAGGAGATAAATTATATGGATAGGGCTTATTTTGATCTGATTTGTGAATAACAATGATTTTTAAATAAAAACACCTTTGAACTCTCCCTGTAGTATGCCATCATGGTTTTCTGCTTGACAAGGGTCACAGAATGTAAACAAAAACAAGAACTTGACACCTGTCCATAAACCAAGGATTGGTAGAACTGAATGTCAGGAGATTATAAATTACAACTTGTCTCGGCCTCTTTTTCCAAGATGTGATAAGTTTTCTACTGAGCATCATTTCCCCTCAACTAATTGCAGATTTTGCTTTTGGAAATTTTGTCTGTCTTCATAGTACTAGTTAAACTATATAGTCCCCTGGGTTGCTATTAGCCTCAGGGTGTTTTATTTGCCCAAGATAGCCAGTTTTTCTAACGTCATTTTTTCTTCACTCAAAGAAGAGAGTTAAGATTATTATTGTTATATTAGAATTGGATATTTTTTAAAACACAGAAGAGATAATGAGGGTGAATGTACATGAAGGAAATTTGACATTGAAGACCCAATTGAAAGGCACTGAATGCCTTTCATATGGGACTGTATTCATTCTGGTGAATATCACAGCCTTCCCTACATCCCTGATCTGTTCATCTCCTCCCCACATGAGCATCTCAAGAAGATACACCTCCACAGCAAAGGATCTTAAGATCCAAGTCCCAATGTCTACATGAAGACTTTACAAACTGTGCTCTCCTTTTTCTTGTTATTTTCTGTATTAATTGGACTTTTTACTGTGACAACATGCCTGGCATAAATAACTTAATAGGTGAAATATTTATTTTGTCTCATGGTTTCAGTCCATGTTGGGCTGGCTCTCTTGATCCTGGGACATGGTGAAGTAGAACATCATGATAGAACTGTGTGGAGGAGCAAAGATCCTCACTTCATTGTGTCCAGGAAGCAGAGAGTGGGAGAGGGGAAGGGCCTAAGGATAAGATACCTATCAAACAATGCCTTCAGTAGCCTACTTCCTCTAGCTAGTTTTCATCTCCTAAATTGTCCACCACTTGCCTAAATAGCACAACCAGAAAGAAACTAAGGCTGCAACTCATGAGCCTGTGGGAGACCCCCCCTGTTTAAACCATCACTTTGCCATGTTCTCTGTCTTTAGTAGTATAAAACTAGAGTTTTCATAGGCTCAGATATGCCTGTCACTTTGCTTTGCCAGAATACTGGCATCCCCTATACTTAGAGATATTCATTGTCTTCATTTGGAGAAAAAAAAGAATCTCAAACAGGCCTTTCTTTCCATGTCAGATGAATTTCTGACTTAAACCTCAATACTGTAGATTAATGACAGAAACAGTGTGTCCTGTAGCAGAAATTAAACTGATAGTCTAAAAGCGTTATGTTTCCTGACAGTTTTTCCATAATATATGTATCTGAATGATTTCTAAAGATATTATCATAAGCA